>VIAB01018615.1:8495-21117 GCA_009801035.1 Oophaga pumilio | reverse complement strand
CACATCTTATATTTGGTGCGTTCCGCAGACCCTAACAGTGTGTGGTGCATACAGCGTATATAGAGTGTGTGTGTGGTGCGACGGTGTTCCGCTGGTGGTACCATGCAATAGGTTGGTACCAGCAGCAGTTTCCATATTGAGACACCCATCACTCGGTGAACTTCCTCCGCTTGGAATTCTGGGATACGGTGACATCTGGACAGAACAGGAAATGAAAACATTACAAGGCAATTATATGAATAGATTCAGACTCCTAGCCCATAGCAGTCTAGTGTATGGGCAGCACCTATCGCAGATGCTCACTTCAATAGGTATTCCATGATCAGGCTATCATACCTGAATTCCCTGTTCACACTGCTAATTAACGTTACAATTATCCTACAAGAGACATGGAGTACAAATTACTGCTTATTTTTGCATTTCCACACATGGGTTACAATGGGTGAAATGTCCTTCTGTTTACACATGTTTGCCCAGGTCTAATTTGCATTTATCTAGGATGTGCCTTGCTGTATGATTCTTTACTTTATTGATCATGGCATGTTATTCTGTTCAGCGGGCACTTCATTACTGCATTTTTGAACTGCTATGTGACCTGATGGCAGTTAACAGTTATTTTGTGTCCGCTTGTTACTGCATAGTGTATAGCTACTAGGACTCATTACTATTTGTGCATCTTGTACCCCATACCTGGTATTTCAGTATTTTGCAGGATTGTGTAATGTGTTTTGATACTGTGCGCCATTTCTTCTCATCCTTTCCTTTTATTATGTGATTTATTGTTTCTATTAATGTATTGTAATAAAATTATTTCTTTTTCTACATTTTGGACTTTGCACTCCGTGTCTCTTGTAGGATAATAGTTGTTTACGAGTGCCCAAGTATTTTTGTCCAAAATATTGTATAGGATGACACGCTATTGTGTCACTATATTGCCTTTTGTTCGGTTGATTTTGATAGTATTTAACGTTACAAGCCTGTTAATCTATATATCAGCATATCTTCAAACATGTACAGAGGTTGTCAGGGGACATGTGTTTTCTCTTCCCGATGTCATATATTTTGTTCCATTTTCTTCACATCGGCTTTTTAGCTGCTGTGATTTCCTCACCATATTACCTAATTTTGTCTGTTATTTATGTTTGATAAAATGTAATTTTTTTTTTATAAAAACCCTTAGGTTGGATTTTGTGCTACACTTCATTATTAAGAATTTTTGCTTAATAAGTTTGGATTAGTCATTTAGAAATCCTTATTTTGGTTGGCTTTCTGTTTTCTAGGAGGCCCCTGTTATTTCTTTAAACGCCGCTGCTCAGGAGCATTATTGGAATAAAGAGGCACTTCGTGTCATTATTATAAGGAAGCACAATGAGGATGTATTATTATAAAAAGACACACTGGGGGATTTAGGCAGGCTGCGCTGCCCTGCGGGAATGAAGAACTTTGGGATTCCAAAACTGATTTTATTAATACCAATGCATTTCTGCACCTTTCTCAAGGTATAAAAACATAGTAAGTTGTAGGGGAAGTAAAAGAGGCATTATAATAATAATAATAATAATGCACAGGGGTGTTTTTATTGTTATGGGGGCATTATTATAAGGGTTCAAAGGGGGTATTATTAAATGAGACACAGGGAAATTATTATGAGATAACACAAAGGGACATTACTATATGGTGCTGTATAGCAGTAAGGAGGCACAGGGGAGAATTATTATTATGAGGTGGCACAGAGGGTTTTTATTCCTTTATGGTGCTGTATAACTATAAGCAAGCTTGGGGAGCATTATTACTATGAGGAAGTACAGAGGGAACCTTTTTATTGGGCAAAGAAAGGGCATTATCATTGTCTAGAGCATTGTTAATAGCACTATATGGTTTGTGTTAAGTAAGTCAAGGATGTCTGAGTGTTACATTTTACAGGGACGAATTATAGATGGAATAAAAGGTCATGGCGGTCTGGGCCAAATGGAAAAGAAAAGGGAAAATCAATGACGACAGTCAGTGAGAACATCATTGGTGAGAACCTGTACAGCACACATACATACTTTATTCTGGCATTTGGCAAATATATTAATATATATTAATATATTAATTATGGTAATCCTAATTAACCTAAAATGCGAAAAGTTTATTCTGATTTCATGTCAGATATTGAGAAAAACATGTATATGTGTCTTTTTATACAGTGTATGTAAACTTCTAGTTTCAACTGTATATAGATAGATAATTGGGATGCTTTAGTTAGAAAAATCTTTTGTTCAAACAATTGAGGACCTGTTCACATCAGCTTTGAAGTCTCTGGCACAGATTCTATAAAATATTCAAGTATGCAGTGCGGTAAAATGCCAAGCCCCACAGATTTCTATTGGTGTCCGCCATATCAGGAATTCTGCAGTTCCATTATATTTATTATTCTACTTCTATGCCATAGAAGAACAATACAGATCTGAACAGAATCTAATGTAATAAACTATATCTGAATCATTAATTTGTTCCAAGCTACAAGTGTTTGGATTGTACTTGTTTTTCAGTTCAAAAATATTCTCTATTGTATTAAACATTCACAATAAAATTAAGTAAAGCAGACAGAACAGTTTATTCATACTTATACTCACAATCCCATATTACATTGTGAACTATCTGTATTGCTTCGTGCTTTGCTTCTTTTCAGAAACCTACCTCTTGTCTCATCAGCAAACTCTCAAGTGTTGATTTACTACTAGTAGCATCTTGTTCTTGCTGCTCTAAGCAGATCTTCTGATGTTCTATAGCATGGTACGCATTCTTAAGGCTGCCTGCCAGAGCTGATCTTCGTTTTTCTGACCTAATTACCTCATTTTTAAGTTCATTCTTCAAAAGTCCACCGCATGAGGATTTACTGGAACTTAAAGTAAGGAAAAATTAATTCACAGACACATACTGTATATAGGTATACAGTTAGGTCTAGAACAGTGGACAGTGACACACGTTTTGGCATTTTAACTGTTTAACAAAACAGATTCAAAATGCAGTTATATAATCAATATGGGCTTAAAGTGCAGAACCTTTAATTTGAGGGTATTCAAATCCTAATAGGAGTAAGGGCTTAGGAATTACAGCTCTAATGTGTTGCTGTATCTTTTTTAAGGGACCAAAAGTAATTGGACAATTATCGCAAAAGCTTTTTAATGGGCTGCATGGTCTATTCCCTTGCTAATCCATCATCAATCAAGCAGTTAAAAGGTGTGGAGCTGATTCCAGATGTGGCATTTGCATTTGGAAACTGTTGCTGTGAACCCACAACATGCAATATGTGGTCAAAGGAGCTCTCAATGGAAAAGAAACAGGTCATCATTAGAATGAAAAAAAAAAGAAAAAAATCCATCAGAGAGATAGCAGAAATGTTAGGAGTGTCCAAATCAAGATTTTGATACATTCTGCAAAAAAAGAGCTCACTGGGGAGCTTCGGAAATAAATAGAGCCTGGACATCCACGGAATACAACAGTGGTGGATGACTGCAGAATCCTTAGCATGTTGAATAAAAACCCCTTCATATCCACCCAAGTGAAGAACACTCTATAGGAAGTTGGTGTTTCAAAATCTAAATCTACCTGTCATGGTTTAGGACATGGTTAATATCCTGTCCACTCAGGGTTAACTTTTGCTGGCCTCCTGTCATGGTATAGGACATGGTTAATGTCCTGCTCTCTCAGGGTTAACTTTTGCTGGCCTCCCTTTGGATCTGGGAGGGGTATTTATAACCACTCCAGAGGAAGATTTTCTGTCTGCTATACTGTTGTTGTGACTGTGTGTCTGACCCCCCTGGTTTGCTTGTATACTCCTCTGCTTGTTTGATTCCCGTGTATGACCTGGTCTGTCCACTCACTCTGCTCTCTGTCTCACGTTTTACTACTATTGTCTTTTCCGGTTCTGACCTCCTGGCTTGGCTATTGATACTCCGTTACAGTTTTGTCCCTATTGTACCGTCTATTGCCCGTTCTGGTTTACTGATCTATTGCTACGTCCTCACTATCCTTTCTGTCTAATCCTTTTGTACTGTCGTGCTATCTGGTGATCTGATCTCGGCTTTACCTGGTTTTCGTCCTTGTCTATGCCCCTCGGTAACTTTATCCCGTCGTTACCCTGCTAGGAGTTTTCCTTCAGCCCCTAGACCTCTGGAGCTTAGGCCACGCCCCCAGCAGTCACATGCTTCAGGTCCTGTTGGTCTAAAGTATACATCATTCACCGCTGCTGCCTCGCTCCACAGGTATCTTTGAGCAGGACTTGCAGTGAAATTATCCTAAATGTTGTGGCACTAAAAGCTGAAGTTAGGAGTAGACATGAGTTCAATGAGCAGCAAGCTTGTGGCTTGAGAGAATGAAAGATAGTGACTGATGTTTGAGGAAAGTACAGACCACAAATAGTTAACTTGTAAGAAAATTCAAAGTTAGTGTCCGGACTAGTAATGAGCAAATCGATTAAATGTGAATCAAATTTGTGTAGAATTTTAGGAATTCCCAATTCTTAGCCAATTCTACAAATTTGCTATTCAATTTGTGCGAACTGCCAAAAAATGCCAGTTGACATTTTATACTGTAAGCTTTTCAGGGGATATAGCTCTGGGATCGCCGTCTGGGTAGACAGAGTGGCACGGAAACAGTTCATTCACAGCAGTACTGGTGCAACTGGCCGCAACCAGTTTTATTTAAAGTCAAAAGCAAACAAGGCATAAAACAAAACCATAAACATAAGACCTGGGCTTGTCCAGCCACTTACTACACTTATATAGATTTCCCTATCTATCCGGGACCAGACTCTACCAGTCTGGGCCAAAACAACACATATGTTCAGCATTTACCAACATGGAGTTTCACAGAGTCTCCTCCTTGTGTCTGAAGGCACCTTCAACGTCCAGACTTGAGAGAGCTCCCCTCCTATTCAGCAGCTTATCCGCATGGATTCTTACAGAGACTACTCCTGTGTCCGGGGTACATCGAGCACCCAGACTGAGACAGCTCAAACTCCTGGAGACTCCTTCTTGTGCCTGGACTCCTTGTCCAGACTAAGCGAGCTCACAGACTGTGTTCCCAGACACCTACTTCTGGCTTCCTAATCAACACCTGAGTGACTTCAGGTTTGCACTGCCAGCGTGCACTGAATGGAAGGTGCAGTGACCTTCCTCCACCACTAGGTTTACAAAGCCAAACATTTCCCTTATAGCAGTTAGCAAAGAACCTAGGTGAAATGTACACCCCATTCACCACATATCCCTTCACTGTCTCACAATACATTGCAGAAGAGTTGTTATAAGATGCATAAGTCTCACATAAACTCAGGTGCTGATACACAGGTTTCCCCATTACGCAGTGTGGTTATCACTAGAGATGAGCAAACTTGTTCGGAAAACGTTCGCCAATTTCAAATTCGGCACGAAAGTTGCACATTTGGATTCGTGTTCAAATTCCCAAACTTTTTTCCTAAAAATCAGCAAAAGTCAGCCAAAGTTCGGTAAATGATCGAGTTCACTAATGGCTCTTTTGTCATCAGCATGACACGTACCAGCGCCTGGGAATCAGCAGTACTGTTTGTGTTGTTCCCCAGCACTGGGTGCTGAAGTGAAGACAGCTCACATCACTGTTTTCTGCTTGCGCTGTGATCAGCGCTGGCAGGGAACAATGTTGAGAGTTGTATTCAACTGTTAACAGCGAGAGCAGGCAGTGGCTGATGGGAGCATTCATCAGCCACCGCTTGCACTATAAATAAATAAATATATTTAAAAAAATGACATGGGTCCACCTATTTTTTTGGATAACTAGCCAGGCTAAATTGACAGCTGCAGGCTGCAACCCTCAGCTGTCAGTGTTAGCAAGGCTGGTTATCATGATTAGAGGGGTCCCTATGCCATATATTGTGATTATTTAAATTATTTTAAAAAACGGAATGGGGTCCCACCCCATTTTTTACAACCAGCCAAGCTAAAGTAGACTGCTAGGGGCTGGTATTCTCAGATTGGTAAGTGGCCATGGATATTGCCCCCCCACCAGCCTAAAAATAGCAGCCCACGGCTGCCCTAGAAAAGGAGCTTCTATTAGATGCGAAAATTCTGGTACTTTACTCGTCTCTTCACACTTGCCCTGTGGTGGTGGCAAGTGGGATTCATATTTGTGGGGTTGATGTCACCTTTGTAATGTCCGGTAACATCAAGCCCATGGCTTAGTATTGGATAGGCATTTATAATTCTGGCGCTTTGCCTGGCTCTTCCCACTTGCCCTGTGGCAGTGGCAAGTGGGGCTCATATTTCTGGGGTTGATGTCATCTTTGTATTGTCAGGTGACATCAAGCCCACAGCTAAGTAATGGAGAGGCGTCTATAAGACGCTTATCCATTACTAATCCTATAGTTATATTGTAAATAAAGACACAGCCAGAATACAGTAGTTTAACGGAAAGAATGACACAGACTTCTTTAATAAATCTATATTAAACCATACTCAAGTCATCACCAATTCCACTGAAGCCATGGTCTCCTGTAATAAAACAAAAATAAAAACAACCTGTCCTTCGTTCTGTCCCAAGCTGTAATCCATGTCCGAGGATAAATAGTTTTCAACCTGGACTGTGCCGAGATGCGACCGTCAAGGCTGAGAACCACTGAGGAATGAGCTGAAGCGAGTGGAGCATCAGTGATTAGCGGTGACATCATTGAGGTTTCCACTGGTCACTGAGGCTGCATTCCCAGCCGGGCCCCTGAACTGCGGTGACCTCTGTGAGATCACCGCTAGCACGGTGAGAAAAAGTTTCACAGTGCAGCCACAGGGCAAGTGGGAAAAGCCGGGCAAAGAGCCAGAATTAGCACATACTAATAAATGCGCCTTTTCTGGAGCAGCTGTGGGCTGCAATTTCTAGGCTAGGTGGCCAATATCCATATACCAGCCTCCAGCTGTCAGCTATAGCTTGGCTGGTTTCCAAAAAAGGGGGAACCTTAAGCCATTTTTTAAAATTATTTATTTAAATAATTAAAAAAACAGTGTGGGAACCCCTCTATTCTTCATAACCAGCTTTGTTAATGCTGACAGCTGAGGGTTGCAGCCTACAGCTGTCAGTTTAGTCTGGCTAGTTATCAAAAATACAGGGGAACACACTTTTTGACAACCAGCCAAGCAAAAGCAGACAGCTGGGGGCTGGTATTCTCTGCCTAGTAAGGGTCAATGGATATTGCCCCCAGCCTAAAAATAGCAACCCGCAACCGCCCAGAAAAGGCGCATTTATTAGATGTGCCAATTCAGGTGCTTTGCCTGGCTCTTTCCACTTTCCTTGTAGCGGTGGTAAATGGGGTTCATATTGGCAGGGTTGATGTCACCTCTGTATTGTCAGGTGACATCAAGCCCACGGATTAGTTATGGAGAGGCTTCTATAAGACACCTCTCCATTAATAATCCTTGTAAATAAACATACAGCCAGAACATACTTTTATTTGAAATAAAACAAAACACTTTTACTTTGTTATTTAAAAATAACAAACACAGTTATACTCACCTAACACCTAATTCCATTGAATCCCTCATCTTTTGTAATAAAACAAAAATAAAAAAAACAATATCCCTCAGCTGTCCATTGTTCTGTCCCATGTCTGGGGATAAACAGTTTTCAACCTGGACGGTTCCAGAAGCAACCTTCCAGGCTGAGAACCACTGGTGAATGAGCTGCTGTTAGCGCAGCATCAGTGACGAGTGATGACGTCATCGAGGTTACTGCCTGTCACTCAGCTTGTGTTCCCAGCCGGGCTGAACTGTCGTGACCTCGGTGAGATCCCCGCTAGCACAGTGAGAAAAAATCTCATGGTGCAGAGGCAAATTCATTGTGTGACTTTAACTCTGACTGACAGCTGAGGGTTGCAGCCCCCAGCTGTGAGTTTTGACTGGCTAGTTATCAAAAATACCGGGGAACCCATGCCGTTTTTTTTTTAACTATTTATTTGCAGCACAGGCACCGGCTGATGAATACTCTCATCAGCCGTTCCTACTCTCACTGTTATTAGCGGCAGCAGGCATCGACTGATGGGAGCAGTAGTCCTATCAGCCAACACCAATGACCGGAGGTAAACTTTATACCTCCGATCACAGCTGTGGGCTCACGCTGTCCGAAGTGGTGTTTGCTGTCATGTACATGACAGGGTAACAAACACCCGGTGTCTTGGGGGCCGAACCTGAACAGTGACACAGACTTCCTGGAGAAGTCCGTGTTCTGTGTCCATGCCCGAACAATAGGTGTTCGGTACAGACGCCAAACTGTACTGCTCGGGTTCTCCCATCTCTAGACAGGACAGAAAGAGAAGCAGTCCGAGAGGAAAAATGCTAAATAAATTGGCGATGGTAATTCGCGAACCCAAGACACCACTGGATAGCCTTAAGAACGCCTGGACGGGGTCACTTCAGAACGGTGGATACCTTTGCGGGAACCATCTTCAGGCCTGCCTCGGAAACGATGTACCCATGAAACAGAAGGGAGGCCTAGTCGAAGACGCATATTCAGATAGACAGTTTGTTCTTAACTTTAGCAGAACCTGGCGAACGTCCCTCTTGTGTGTTGGCACAACAGGAGAGAATACCAAGATGTCATCTAGGTACACTGCCACGCACATGGAGGTGTCAGAAGATGCTGTTTACCATTTGTTGAAAGATGGCTGGGGCATTACAGAGCCCAAACAGCATAGCACAATACTTGTAATGTTTGCCGCAGATGTTACAGGCCGTCTTCCATTTGTCTACCTGGTGAATCCGAATCAGGTTATACGCACCTTGTAGATCGAGTTTCGTGAAGACTCTGTAACCCTTAAGGTGATCAAACAGCTCAGAGATGAGAGGAAAGCAGAGGATACTTATTCTTAACCATGATTTGGTTCAGGCCTCTATGGTTGATGCAGGGTTGCAGAGAACCATCCTTCTTTTCCACAAAAAAGAACCCTTCTGCAGCTGGGGAGGAAGATTTCCGGATAAATCCCCTGACAAGGTTCACTTCAATATACTCAGACATGGCATGAGTCTCAGAATGTGACAAAGGATAGATTCGGCCTTGTGGAGGTGATGCGCCAGGCAGGAGGTTAATCAGTCAGACAGTCATACGGCCTATGAGATGGCAAAGTTCTCTTTCTTGTTGAAGACGTCCATGTATGTCCAATATGCCACAAGTAAATGAGGTAAATTAGCGTGGGAAATCGGAGGTCAGGTAGGACAAATGGGAGCAAGTCAACTCACTTGACAGACTTAACCCCAGTGGAGTACTTCTCCGGAATTCCAGTCCAGGAGTGGCTCGTGTTTTTGCAGCCATGGCAGATCTAGAAACATACGGTGAGATAAACTGGACAGCACATAAAAAGGAATCTTTTCTGAGGGCAGCATTTCTACCCAAAGTTCCACTGGTTCGGTGATGGAAAGGATGGCCTCGGAGAGGAGTCTTCCATCCACCGATTAAACCACCAACGGATCCTGTAAATGTTGGACCGGGCTTTTATCTCACTCCACGAGAGCCTGATGGATGAAATTACCTGCAGACCCAGAGTCCAGGTATGCAGATTCAACAAAATGGAAGTCACCACAGGAAACAGCTAATGTCAGAGACAGTGATAGAGGTAATTCTTGCCCTGAGTGGCCTCTCCAACAGACCCTGGGCTCTAGAATTTTCCCGGTCTCTCAGGACAGGAGCGGATGACTTGCTCGTAACTGCCACAATAGAAGCACCTACGCTCCGTACAATGGACCTACTGGCGATGTTTGGCTATCGTCACCTGGTCTACTTGCATAGCCTCTGGGGAGAATGCCGAGGCCGAGGCTTTGGCTTGCTGTAAGACAGGCTTTTCAAAGGTGGATGCCAAGCGTATGGATCTTTTCTCATGGATCACCTCCCTCCAACACTCCTAGAACCTGATACCTGTAGCCAGAAACACCAGGTCATCCATTGAGGAGAGTATGTCGCGACCGGCCAGCTTGTCTTTGATTCACCCAGAAAGGCCCTCCCAGAAGATGGCCACCAGAGCTTTGTTATACCAGATGAATTCAAATGAGAGAGTGTGGAAAAGTACAGCGTAGTGGCCCATTGGGATGTTTCCCTGATGCAGACGGAGGAGAGAAGAGGCCGCTGAGGACGCATGTTCGGGCTAATTAAAAACCTTCCTGAAGGCCTCTAGGACGGACTGGAGATTAGATACAATGGGTTCCTCTTTCTCTCATAGGAGACTGAGCCAAGCAAAGCCTCACCCGAGAGATGGGACATGATGAACGCTACTTTGGCCAGGTCGGAGATGAACTGATGAGCAAGGAGTTCGCAGTGCAGTGTGCACTGATTAATAAATCCCCGACATAGGGAAGTGTCTCCACCATAGTGTGGGGGCGCAGACAGACAGGGTCCAGAATGTGCACATAGCTAGCAGGCAGTTCGGATCACGGCCGAGATGATCGCAGTGGAGTGAGTGCGGAAGCCGCCAGAGTTGTTAATGCATCCAGATGAGTGGTTATAGTCCATAGGTAGGAGAGCATTTTATCCTGCTGCTCCTTCTGGTGGGAGATCTCCAGGTTCAGGTTCAGATCTCAGAGGGGGGAGGTCTGGGAGCCAGTGGATTCCATAGCCTGTGCAAACTGTAACAGGCTGGGTGGTGGAACCACTGTGCCAGGGCCCACGGAAAGCCAGGAGGGGCATAACTAGCAGCCTCACCTAATCTGACCTCAGATGTACAGCGGCATATGATAACGTGATCCGAGGAGAGAACAAGGAGGTGGACCAGGTGCTACACCAGGACTGACCATGGGTAGATGGCAGCTGACCCCCTAGTGACGGGTAGCTGAAACGGCCCAAAAGAATGTACAGTGGATGCAGGCAGGTGCTGTAAGAACACAGGAACAAAGGATGCAGACGGGACTGGCTGATGTCCAGATGAGCGCTGGCAGGTGCGGCTTGACCAACAGATGTAGGGAAGAGCACTGGCAGGTGCATCTGGACCAGCTGATGTAAAGATGAGCTAAGGCAGGTGAGGTTGGACAGGCTGACGTAGTGATGAGCACAGGCCCGTGGTAAGCTGGACAGACTAATAGACAGGCAGGCACGGCTAGTAGACAGGACATTGCTGATAGACAGGCAAACGGACACGGTTGATAAACAGGCTGACGGGCACGGTTGATAGACAAGCAAGTATACAGGAATATGAGCACTGGGAGTGTTTAGTAACAAACTTACAATGTTGCACAGGCACCTTCCTTAAGGTGATGGTGCCTTAAATAATGAGTGTCCCCCAGCCATTGGCTGGGGACACTTTAGGACAGCCCCTTTAAGAGAACAGAACCGAATGCAGTGCGCGCACCCCAGATGTCAGCAGCCGAAGCAGAAAGTGAGGGACGCGAGCTGCGGTGATGAGTAAGTCGGTGTCTATGCCGGGGAAGAGGGGCAACAGGCGCTACACATTGTACTATATGGAAGACTATGGGGAGTGTATTATGCTATATTGAGGACTATGGGGTGTTCACTATACTGTATGAAGGACTATGGGGTGTGAATTATGAAGAACTATGACGGGTGAAGTATACTATATAAAGAACTTTGGGGAGTGTAGTATACTGCATATATGGAGGACTATGAATGCATTACAGTGTATGGAGTACTATGGGGTGTGCATTATACTATATGGAGGACAATGGGGAGTGCATTATACTATATGGAGGACTATTGGAAGTGTATTATACTTTATGGAGGACTATGAGGTGTGCATTATACTATATTGAGGACTATGGGGTGCATTGTATTGAACAAGCAAAATACTGCCTATTCATCGAGTGATTGGATTGTTTATTCCAGAAATAAAATCATTGTTCTGAGCAGCACATCGCTCAGTGAAAACTGCAGATATGCTGCTAACATTTTACTGTATGGGGACTGATTGAACTATTAATGATTGTTCTGTTCCCATCATTCTTCTTCATCCTGTGTAAAGGGGCCGGGAAACAAGCACTGAATGACTTCAATACTGACGATCACGCTCGTTTATCTAACTGAACTCAGCGCATATAAATACAACCAAAATGTTTTGGTGTGATAGTGCACTATGTTAGCGTTTGGGGCCCCACTTTAAATTTTCCCCAGGGCCCTACTTTGTCTAAAACCGGCCCTGACCATAAGTTTATATGGTGAAGTGACTTTGACATTACTAAGGCTGTGTGTGTTTGTGTGAAAAAGCACGAAAGAGGATGTACACAGTCCTAGGAAACCTCAGAGTGTTACACACCTTATTTCAGGGCAATTGAAAGCTTTTTGAGAGATTTGCAATGATCGATTTGTTGCAAATTAAACTTTAATGAAAAATTTGATTAAACTGGCAAATTCAAATTTCAAAAGATTTGCTCATCTCTAGTCAGGACTATAGGAGCCTGGTTGCCAACAGGGGTAAGCACTGAAGACTTGGATAGAAATGGTACATGCTATAATTATCTTGTCTTGACTGCTTCTCTTGCTTTGATTGATATGTTTTGTTCTTCTTGTATGTAATAATATATGGAAAAATTTTATAAAAATTCAGCTATAAAAAAAAACTTACAGTTGATTACTTGATTTTTATGTGATATAATCTCGGCACACACCAATGTTATTTTGTGATAGT
>VIAB01018613.1:40043-50785 GCA_009801035.1 Oophaga pumilio | reverse complement strand
GCCGCACTATCTTAGTGGAGATTATTAATTTATTTCTTTTCTAGCATGATCGCAGCGCCTGCGAAGTAGCATCAATCGGATCGCCGATGCCTACCACTGAGCAGGCGTGGCCGGGGCCATTTTCAAACCGTTTTTATTCAGACATGTGGGTCTGAATAAAACTCTACCACTTTTTCGCTTTGAAGCTTATGGACTGCTGCCTTCATTGATATATATCTCATTTTATTATGTAAACTAGGGGGCAGGTCAGTGAGGGATCAGTGACTGGTCAGCAGTCTGCATTATGAATAGCTAAGCAGAGCACCACATGAAGACCCTGACAGGCCGCCCCAGAGCACGGACATATCATAAACTGAAAATCAAGAATATTTTCATCACCAGGTATCATTTTATTCAGTATAACGGCGCCGACCTGACACTGTCTGTAGGTTACTGTGCACAATCCTGCTGACTGGTTCCCTTTAACCTTTGGGTATACACTATCGTCAGCATAGGTAACTGCTAATTGGTGTTTGTGTGACTGATGGGATTCCCAAGGATCCCAAAACATGGCTCTGCAGTGCACGTTAAAGAAGGCAGATCCATTACTCATTGCCTAAGGGACTGCAGCAGACAGTCATCCTGGACTGATCTCTCACTATCATTTCATGGGTAAGACCTGTGTTCAGTGAAGACAGGTTCTCGCATTACTGAGGCGGGAGATGGCAGTTGGTGCTCATAAAGTTCTATGGAGGGAGGAGGTAGAGGCAGACAGACATTCAGCTGCAAGTTCTCCTGAAACAGTTACAGTTCTCCATAGAGCTTTATGAGCACAAACTGTCATCTGTCTAATGGGGAAAATCTGTATTACTTGTGAAGTTCGAAAGTGAATAATCTGTCTAGGAGAAGAAAGGAGGTTTCTCTAATGTAGATTGCAAAGTTTCTTTTCGCATGAACTATTGACTTATGGGAAAAAAAACTTGTTCTTTAAAGATAATTTATTAGAGCTTATGTTAGAAGTGATAAAACAAGTTACTTAATGAAGGACAACTGCATTGCCTTGCTTGCTGCCCTCACACAAGCCCTGGACCTTTCTGCAGGCTGTCGTTCAGATCTCGGCCTACTATGCTGAATGGCGATCTGTTCTTCCGGTTTGTGTCCAGTGAGCCCTGGATCATGACTGCCATACCACATGCTAGACTTAGTGACTTCACAACAAGGTGCAGAATGTCCAGAGTCTCTAACAATTGTGCGTGCCTTGGATGCTAGTCGGCAGAAGGCGACGTCCCACTCCTACACCCCTTCTGTCCGTGCACCACAATCTACATTAACCAAGAGCTTAGATACATGTGGTTACATTTTTCTCCATTGCTTTGCCTCTAATTGTTTGTGTCTTCCAGGCTGTGGACCACGTGATGGAACCAAGCACTTCCGGAGTGTTTTGTAGCAGGATTCTGAATATGGTGAACTCTGAGGATGTCAATGCCATCATACTGGCTCAGAGGCACATGTACGTTTCTCCAGAGATTGTCATACAGAAATTAGAAAATGCCATGAATAGCATAGAGGAGTGTCTGCTCCATGTTTGGGGTCTTCCAAGCAGTCTTTATGGAATTGGGGTTTGTCATTTGTATTTCCAATGTGTCCTTGAAGATTGTGCTTTCTGTCTAGATTTAGAGAACGAAGTGTGTCCCCATGATATAAGTCACGGCCCTTCAGAAGCCTTGCACTCTGCGGCTGTGTGGCATAATCAGCCTTTCTACATAAAGGGCATGGCTATAGGGGATGCGGAGGTCTCCTGCTCCTATCCTACTTCTTTCTTTCCGTCTTTGTGCTTATCTACTTGGAATTAATTTAAAGGGGTTCCCCCGCGAACAAAGTACATTTTAATCAATAGATCTTGGAATAATAAGTTCCACAATTGGATATGGGGTTCTGTGCTGAGATAATCTTATAAATAGGCCTCTGCTATGTACAAGCAAGAGTATACAGACAGGACAGCACGGGATGGCCACTTCTGCTGCTTTGTGCAAGGTAAGACATTGCTTAAAATCAGGCAGGGAAATGTTTTTCTTTACAAAAAGAATCAGCTGTGATCCTGTGCTGTCCTGTCTGTATCCTCTCTTTTGCCTCCTCCCCTTCCCAGGAGATATGGTTTTGATCAGACCATGTTCTTGTACGGTCAGGCACAGCCATTACTCAGTATATAGCAGGGACACATGTATAAGATTCTCAACACAGGGACATTTTTTATTAAACACATCCAGTTGCAGAAAATATTATTCCAACATCTATTGATTATAATCTACTTCTGTGGAAAAACCCCTTTATAAAAGCCACCGTTAAACGTCATTAGAAATGTCGGATTGTATTGTGGACTTCCCTTTATATTCGCAGATGTTGTATGTGCCACATATGAGGACCCCAGTACTATGAAATCCATATAGTGTAGGACTCTACCTCAAAACTAACTAAAAAGGAAAGCGGAAAGGCTCTTACTGAGGTTAGACTATGGAAATATTTATCATGTAAAGACCAAGTGCTTTCACATTGCGTTTAGGGACACACTCGGTGGCCCCGTTGGTGCACACGTCTGAACCCCCACCCCGAAAAACTGTATTTGGACGCATGCACTGACCGGGCCACAGACTGTAATGGTGGCGACAGAGCGAATGTGTGCTCTGATGTACGCTCTCGAAAATGATACACGTCTACTGGAGGCAGACACTCGGACATAGCAGACACTCCCGAACGTGATGCTTGTTTATTCTGCCAGCACCATTACAGTTCATGGTCTTGTCAGCGCATACATCCAAATCCTGTTTGCATGGGGGTTCAGACATACTCTCCAACCGGGCAACAGAGCGTGTCCCTAAACACAATGTGAAAGCACTCTGTAAAAATTTGTCGTTGGGCCAAAAAGTGGCACTGATGCAAGTAGTGTGATCAGCATGATGACCAATGTAGCCATGTAATTTTAACCCCTTAGTGACCACCAAAACTTCTTTTTACAGACCTGCGATATAAGAAAATAGCATCCCCGGACGGGTGACAATCCAGCAACTGTCAGCTGTACTCTATAGGTGACAACTTGCTGCATCAGCCACGATCAGTGTTGGTACCGACTATAGCGGTTTAACCTGGTAAATGCTGCTGTCAATAATGACTACAGCATCTTGATGATTAACAGAGTGTGGGGGCTCCCTCTTTAATCACATCAGCATCCTGAGATCTTGATCGTGTGTTCCTGATGTTCCCATGGCAATCCATAGCCAAATAGTCTGCCGTAGGGTAGTGTATAGTGTAATTTCCCCTGCCCCAATGCGCGTTTCATCAAAGCTTCGTCAGGGGGGGAATCACACTATACACTACCCTATTTGGGTGCATCACTTGATGATATACGTATTATGCCTGCTCTGTGGTCCTCTGTTCCTTAGTACAGTCATGGCCAAAAGTTTTGAGAATGACACAAATATTATATTTTCACATGATCTGCTGCCCTCTGGTTTTTATGTGTGTTTGACAGATGTTTTTATCACAGACAGAAATATAATAATTGCAAACATATGAGTAACAAAAGCTTATATTGACAGTTAGAATGAGTTAATGCAGCAAGTCAATATTTGCAGTGTTGACCCTTCTTCTTCAGGACCTCTGCAATTCTCCCTGGCATGCTCTCAATCAACTTCTGGACCAAATCCTGACTGATAGCAGTCCATTCTTGCACAATCAATGCTTTCATTTTGTCAGAATTTTTAGGTTTTTGTTTGTCCACCCGTCTCTTGATCATTGACCACAAGTTCTCAATGGGATTAAGATCTGGGGAGTTTCCAGGCCATGGACCCAAAATCTCTATGTTTTGTTCCCTGAGCCATTTAGTTATCACTTTTGCTTTATGGCAAGGTGCTCCATCATGCTGAAAAAGGCATTGTTGATCACCAAACTGCTCTTGGAGGGTTGGGAGAAGTTGCTCTTGGAGGACATTCTGGTACCATTCTTTATTCATGGCTGTGTTTTTAGGCAAGACTGTGAGAGAGCCGATTCCCTTGGCTGAGAAGCAACCCCACACATGAATGATTTCAGGATGCTTAACAGTTGGCATGAGACAAGACTGGTGGTAGCGCTCACCTTGTCTTCTCCGAATGAGGCGTTTTCCTGATGTCCCAAACAATCGAAAAGGGGATTCATCAGAGAAAATAACTTTACCCCAGTCCTCAGCAGTCCACTGCCTGTACCTTTTGCAGAATATCAGTCTGTCCATGATGTTTTTTCTGGAGAGAAGTGGCTTCTTTGCTGCCCTCCTTGAGACCAGGCCTTGCTCCAAGAGTCTCCGCCTCACAGTGCGTGCAGATGCACTCACACCTGCCTGCTGGCATTCCTGAGCAAGCTCTGCACTGCTGGTAGCCCGATCCCGCAGCTGAAACACTTTTAAGAGACGGTCCTGGCGCTTGCTGGTCTTTCTTGGGTGCCCTGAAGCCTTTTTGGCAACAATGGAACCTCTCTCCTTGAAGTTCTTGATGATGCGATAGATTGTTGACTGAGGTGCAATCTTTCTAGCTGCGATACTCTTCCCTGTTAGGCCATTTTTGTGCATTGCAATGATGACTGCACGTGTTTCTTTAGAGATAACCATGGTTAACAGAAGAGAAACAATGATGCCAAGCACCAGCCTCCTTTAAAGTGTCCAGTGGTGTCATTCTTACTTAATCATGACAGATTGATCTCCAGCCATGTCCTCATCAACACCCACACCTGTGTTAATGGAGCAATCACTGAAAAGAGGTTAGCTGGTCCTTTTAAGGCAGGGCTGCAATGATGTTGAAATGTGTTTTGGGGGATAAAGTTCATTTTCTAGCCAAATATTGACTTTGCAAGTAATTGCTGTTAAGCTGATCACTCTTTATAACATTCTGGAGTATATGCAAATTGCCATTAGAAAAAGTGAAGCAGTAGACTTTGTAAAAATTAATATTTGTGTCATTCTCAAAACTTTTGGCCATGACTGTACATGCCATCCTATTTGTATAAACTAAGAGTTCTGACTGACACTTTGTCTGTGTACCTAGATGATAAGTACTCTGTATAGTTGTGTCCCCCTCTTGTGGATACTCTTCATTTATTCAAATCTTTACTTTGTATTGTTTTAATACTTTCAATAAATTGTATATTTTTAAACTTTACAGCACTTTTGTTGCTTTCTGTTGGTATTGATTATCCTATAGTGTGTCTCTGTATTTGGTCTATACTTATGCTCACTGTTTTGTTGGTATTAAAGTGACATTGGTTAGATTTTTAAAAAATTGGCCCGGTCACTAAGGGGTTATTAAGTAAATAAAATAGGTATGAATTGACATCACTTTAGGAGAAATGTCTAATACTATTCAATAAAGAAAAAAGGTGCAGTCACCCAGGTAAAAGCATCATACAGGAAGGAGGCACCCACACGTATGTATTGCCACATGAAGTGGCCCTAGTTTTAATCTTACTTTGGGGTCTTTGGGTTACTCGTGACCTTACATCTTTAAAATCCCACTTAAGTGGCAAACCGCTTTGCCACTTCATCCAGTGGAGCTTATGCTAGGCACTATCGTTATAAGCTACGACAACACACATTGGTGATGGGGACTCCTACACGTGATGGTCAACATACTGTAGACCGTCCGATGGAGCATTCACAGTCATCCTAATACATGCTGGACGTGTAGTTTGTGAATCCAGGATGCTGCTATCACTAGTATTCCTAAACTATCCAGCTTCATTCCTGCACCACTGTTATCATTTCTGATACAACCCCTGAGAAGTGTAATTTTCCTCCACGCAGACGCCGTGTTTCTTCTCCCCCTATACACTGGGGCAGTAAGACCTGTGCAACTCATAGCCACCACAAAACAAAATCACTTGCACATTTGTTTAGAAAGGCAAAGCTGAAATGGTGAAGAACGTATTTCTTCAGACATCTTATAAGGCGGGAGGTATGCTCCTTGGGATCGGTTCACGTTAACCCCATGGTTTATGATGGAATGCACAGTGCTGTGCTGGCCCTATCACACAACAGATAATGGCAGAGTCCTATGTGATACTAGGTGAGAGTTGCCATTTGCATCAGTAATTTAATGGTTTCATTCTTCAGTTGCCTCATGTCACCCCCCCCCCCATATAAAGATATATGATCTAATTTACCAGTGTGGAATTGGGGGCCCTATAAATGAATTGTTGACATATGATAATACAATGTACGAAGTAGAATTTTAATTGTTTTGTTTTTTTTCTATCTTCAGGCTTGATCGTTTTGAGAAGACCAATGAAATGCTGTCAAACTTTAACAGTCTATCCAATGCCCGGTTGCAACAGATGAGCGATCGCTTCGTACATCACACAAGAACTCTGGTGGAGATGAAGAAGGATCTGGACATGATATTTAGAAGAATAAGGTGCTATCTCACTTTTTGTCCACAATATTGGTGGGGACCGATCATAAAGGTGTAAAATGTTCTGACATATTGAACCCTCTCATCTCTGGTTAGGCTAGCCACTCTGCATTTACCTGCAGACATTGTGAGTGATTTGTAACATCCGCCTTCCTCTGACATTTTTTTATCTTTTTTTTTTTTTTTCTGCAGGATGTTGAAAGGGAAGTTGGCAAAACAGTATCCAGAGTCTTTCAGCAGTAAGTTTTTGAATGCATTATCACAGATGAATTGATTTTCCCTAACTTGCCCCTCCAATGTGAATGTCACCTCGTCATCAGATCTGTCCTAAAGCTAAGCCCATTACGCCGTATACTCGCTGATGTCCACTTAGTATTGTACACAAATCCTGCTCTAATTAAAAGGAACCATGCATGATACTCTCTTTAAGCTCATACTTTTTGCCTTTGGCCATTCAGGTTGCAGTAGCATCTGTGAATATGAGGCTTTAGTGTTACAGTGGTGGGGCACTTTTTTTCTTTTAAAGTTCTAAAGTAGTAAAGTAAACTTCAGGCTCTCTCGTGTAAGCCACTAAATCTGCTGCAAAATGGGCAGGTATTTAACAAAATTCTCAATTATAAATTACATGCAATAGGGATGATCGAATAGCTTCAGATTAGATCTTATCTGAATAGCTATAGCACTTACCGAATAGCTGCATCTAACCTGGATACCTGGAGCGCTCCAGATAATCAGCTGTACGGCGTCTGTTTGTTGGGCTTTCCATGCATGTTGTGAGTGACACAGCGGCGACACATGCAGCTGTGGCGCCAAACAGCTGATTATCAGGAGCCCTCCAGGTATCCGGGTTCCCGATTCAGCTATTCGGTAAGTGCTATAGCTATTCGCTCATCCCTAAAAATCTATACCACCAAACAGACTTTGTGCACATGGTAGTTTAAAAGTTTTTAACTTTATTTTTGTGAATTTGCTTAGCATAGCCGTACACTAGTCCAGCTCTGCTCCTGACCGGTTACTCCAAGTGCGGGTGTACGTAGAAAGAGATCTGTCAATCACTTCTATCTGCACTGGGAAGAGCCAGCTGGGTGTGACACCGGATTAGTTTTTTCTCTTTCTATGGTCCCAGATAGATTTCTAAAGTTTTATTATAATGCATTTCAGAGAAATATATATCTGGCTGCAAATGTTCATCCAGACACTGATTCATGCTGCCTGCGGTGTGGGAGGTTCAAGTTTCAGTTCTTTGTTTCTATAAGGCAGCAGGTTTTTTTTGTCATCGGCATATAAGATTTTAGTCTTAGTAACTTAAAACTGTATATCATGCTCCTGCCTTTTCAAGTAAAATTGATTTGCTACTTTTTCTTGCTGTTTTTGATAAGTTGAACAAATAATTTTTGTATCATTTGATTACAGATGTATATGAATCTCCAATTTTAGAAGATGATGATGACTTTGACCCAACCCCAAAGAGTGCGGCCACCACTATTGCCACTTCAGAGCAGAGCACAGAGTCCTGTGATACCAGTCCCTCTATCATTTCCCCAACCATGAGTCAGGACTTTGAGGACCTATCCCAGGCTCCCTCTGAAACGCCATCTGCTAATGGCCAGCTTCTAACAGATGATGAGGTGGCTCATGAGGACTAGTAAACTGTTGTGGTGAACTCATTCGAGAAGGCTTTTGGAAAGCCTTTTGCTACAAATGGGATTTCAGAAATCTTGAAATGAACATGCTGGTCCCAGAGGATATGTTGGATGTCTGAACTCCTTGCCACTGCTTGTGGAGGCATCTGCCAAGACTGAGACCATGTTCTTCCTTCTGCTGGTGAAGGTTGTGTTCAAAGCTGCACTTGTTCATATGTTTCCTCTGTCTATATGTAAATGACTTCACAGTGCTGCAAAATGAAGATTAAAACAAGAAATGCCACTTTGCAAACAGTGCTGTATTATCTTGTCGCCGATTTAGCTTTTCTAAACTACAGATACTGTTTTATGGCCCAAACTGCAATATAATGCTTTGTCTTCTCCTCTGTAAATGAATGTTTGTATTATGTGCTTTTTTGGGGGGACGTGGGGGGCTCAGGAATGTAACTCACCACTATCGTCATTGTATAGCACCTTACTACATCCTTTCCTTCTGTCTTACTTTCTTTTAATATAGAGGTACCATTATTTGGTTCTAATATTCCTTACAATGAGTACTTTGCTCTTAATCCTAGTTTTTTGTCCTTTTTAAAAGGACATGTCATCTCATTGATGTACATGACTTTTCTTGAATATGTTACAAGTATATATATATAAAAAAAAGAGCTGTTTATATGCTTATATACAGGGGTTAGCCTTGCCTCTTACACTTAGACTGGGGAAACTTTGCTGTTAGAAAGGACAGAAAATTGTTCCCTGTAGTATACATTAAGTTCATTGAACATGCACTTTCACCTAGGTATCATTTGGTTTCTGGGTAAATGATGAGTCTGTAAAAGGGATGTCCAAACTGCTCTCTGAGGTTGCTAGCATGACCAAGAATACAATCTGATGAATGAATGGACTTTTTCTGAGTCAGAAATGCTTGGTGTAATGCTAAGATTTTTTTTTCTTAAGGCACTTTGGTAGCTTGTTTAAAAAAGAACTTACAGTGGCAAGCCATGGGTAAGAAAGATGAAAATAATATACCCACCCTTTGAATCTGCTCCTTGCACCAGCGTTGCCATTCCACCGATGTCCATCAGACTGGAATAGATGACGCATCGACCACCAGTCTTGTGATCCTGCACCTAATCAGTGGCTGCATTCGTCAGTCACAACGCGACTGCTAGCTGTCTGGCTGAAAGTGTTGGCAGCGAAATATATATATATATCTCTTTAAATGGAAGCCTCTGACATGGGCAGGATATAAAAAGAAAACAATAAATCCTTGTGTGATCAAATTCAGATGACCGTGCATGAACCGTGATGCACTGACTGTCTGTGGGTCTCCTGACTGGGACTTCACAGCCTCTTTGACATACAGTGGGAGAAATAAGTATTTGACCCCTTGCTGATTTTTTAAGTTTGCACACTGACAAAGACATGAGCAGGTTATAATTTTAGGGGTAGGTTAATTTTAAAATTGAGAGAATATCAAAAAGAAAATCCAGAAAATCAAAATTTATCTGCATTTTGCAGTGAGAAATAAGTATATGATCCCTCTGGCAAACAAGACTTAATACTTGGTGGCAAAACCCTTGTTGGCAAGCACAGCAGTCAGACTTTTTTTTGTAGCTGATGATGAGGTTTGCACACAAGTCAGAAGAAACATTGGTCCCTCCTCTTTGCAGATCATCTATAAATCATTAAGATTTTGAGGCTGTCGCTTGGCAACTCGAAGCTTCAACTCCCTCCATAAGTTTTCTACGGGAGTAAGGTCTGGAGACTGGCTAGGCCACTCCATGACCTTAATATGCTTCTTTTTGAGCCACTTTTTTGTTGCCTTGGCTGTATGTTTTGGGTCATTGTCTTGCTGGAAGACCCAGACCCATTTTTAATGTCCTGGCGGAGGGAAAGAGGCTGTCACTCAGGATTTTACGGTACATGGCTCCATCCATACTCCCATTTATGTGGTGAAGTAGTCCTGTGCCCTTAGCAGAGAAACACCCCCAAAACATAATGTTTCCACCTCCATGCTTGACAGTGGGGACGGTGTTCTTTGGGTCATAGGCAGCATTTCTCTTCCTCCAAACACGGCGAGTTGAGTTAATTCCAAAGAGCTCAATTTCTGTCTCATCTGACCACAGCACCTTCTCCCAATCACTCACAGTATCATCCAGGTTTTCATTGGCAAACTTCAGATGGGTCTGCACATGTGCCTTCTTGAGCAGGGGGACCTTGCGGGCACTGCAGGATTTTAAACCTTTACGGCGTAATGTGTTACCAATGGTTTTCTTGGTGACTGTGGTCCCAGCTGCCTTGAGATGATTAACAAGTTCCTCCCATGTAGTTTTAGGCTGATCTCTCTCCTTCCTCGTGATCAAGAATAACTCTCGAGGTGAGATTTTTCATGGTGCCCCAGATCAATGTCGATTGACAGTCATTTTGCATTTCTTCCATCTTCTTACTATTGCACCAACAGTTGTCTCCTTCTCACCCAGTGTCTTTCATATGGTTTTGTAGCCCATTCCAGCTTTGTGTAGGTCTATGATCTTGTCCCTTACATCCTTAAAAAGCTCTTTGGTCTTACCCATGTTGTAGAGATTAGAATTGACTGATTGAGTCTGTGGATAGGAGTCTTTGTGAGGGTACGTTTCCACGTACCGCAATGTGTGCGCTTTGGGCGGAGCGGAATCCCCGCTCCGCCCAA
>VIAB01018613.1:12010-29617 GCA_009801035.1 Oophaga pumilio | reverse complement strand
GGATTAGACCCAAAAAAGCGTAAGTCTTTTCCCTTAAATGACAGTGTTCAAAATCTGATAAAGAGTGGAAAAAGCTGGAAAAAAGGGGTTCCTTGGCTCCGACATTTAAACGTAGATATCCCTTTGAAGACCCCCTGGTGAATTGGTGGTATAAGGCTCTGAAACTTGATGCTGCGGTAGCCAAAACTACTAAAAAATCATCTATACACTTTGAGGATATGGCCAATTTAAAAGACCCGTTGGATAAGAAAGCAGATTCATTCCTCAAGGGCACCTGGGAGATGTCAGCAGGAGCCCTGAGACCAGGGGTGGCTGCCACCTGTACAGCCAGGTCCGTAATGGTCTGGTTGGACCAACTTGAGTCACAGATAGGAGACGGAACTCCCCGAGAGTATAATAAAATCACTGCCGATAATTGAGTGCAGCAGCCTTTTTGGCGGACTCTTCGGCAGACTCGGTGAGAATGGCGGCCAGAGCAGCAGGCCTTTCGAATGCAGCGCGAAGAGCGCTATGGTTAAAAGGTTGTCCAGGGGATGTTCAAGCCAGGTCACGCCTATGTTCTATCCCCTGTGAAGGGGAATATTTATTTGGCACGGTCTTGGATGAACTCTTGGAAAAGGCGGGAGATGACAAGAAAAAATTCCCCAGCGTACCGAATCCCTCATATAGACGTTCCTTCGGTAGGAGGAGATTTAACCGTAGGAGACCGTCCAGGGAACGAGTCAGATAGGAAGATAGAAGAAAAGGTACCGGATATATGTTCAACCGCCCGTCTAAAGAATCCAAAAAGACCTCCCAATGACTAGCGGCGCCGGTGGGAGGTAGATTATCAGCCTTCTATCCGGCCTGGTCTAAAATTTCCAACAGCGGCTGGATCCTAGGCCTAGTGGCTTCGGGACTCTGGTTGGAATTTTCCGAAATTCCTCAGGATACTTTTAAGATAACTCCGACTCGATCCTCCTCAGCAGAGCAGACGGTCTTGGAATCAGAGTTACAGGGCTTATGTCATAAGAAGGTCCTGGTGGAGGTGCCGGAGATAGAGAGGGGTAGAGGCTTCTACTCCCCTCTATTTCTTGTCCGAAAACCGGACGGTTCCTTCAGAACAATAATTAACCTGAAGGCTCTAAATAAATTTCTGGTCGTGCGACAGTTTAAAATGGAAACCATTAGATCCACAATAAAACTGCTATTTGAAAACTGCTTCATGGTGGTATTAGATTTGAAGGACGCGTATTATCATGTCCCTATTGACACAGATCATCAGCGATTTCTGAGAGTAGCAGTTTGGTTAGAAGACTCTATTCGGCATTTCCAGTATAGAGCCCTTCCATTCGGGTTGGCAGTGGCCCCTCGGGTCTTCACAAAAATTGTTTCAGAGGTCGTGGCCCACCTGCGAGAATTCCAAATCCAAAAAAAAAAAAAAAAGGTGCCGAAACCAAAATTAAAGGGGAAGCGCCTTTTGACAATTCAGATGGAAGACAGGTGAGGCCAATCTATTTAAAGTATGGGCAAGGGGAAGGTGATGTTTCAGTCCATTGGGTCAGCCAGCTATGAAAGGTCAATCCACTAACCGGTCTGACGCCCCTACTGAAACCCCAGTGCAAGTGAGTTCTTTCTGGTAGTGTGACAGAGTGAGGCTCAAACTATCTGGGTTGGGTATATTTCATAATATCTTCCTGTGTTCCTTTGTAGGACAAGGAAGCACCTAAAAGGATCATGACACCATCCACATCTAAAAAGGGGAGGAAGTGTGCCACATGTTATTCTAGGCTATGGGACACATATGGAAAACAGTTGTGCCCCAAATGTATAGCCAGAGCGGTTTAAGAGGAACACTCCTCGTTTATGACGGACATAAGATCCATAATAAGAGAAGAGGTTCAGAATTTTTTGTCTGAACTAGCGACCCCACATCCCTCAGATGGCTCCCACACAAAAAAGGCCATGCTGGGAGATGTAATCCAGTTCGGAGAATTTATCTGTGGACTCTGACCAAGAACAGGAGGAAAGTGAGGGGTTGGGGGACAGCTCTCCTGGAGGAAAATAAAAAATATCTATTCTGTTGGGAAGATTCGGACACTTAACAGCTGTTAGAAATACTATGGGGGTAGGGGATGTCCATCAGCCTCCTTCCTCAATACAGGACGAGATGTTCGGCAGATTAAGGAGGCGTATTATTAAAGTGTTTCTTGTCAATAACCACATTAAAGCCATGATTCTAGAGGAGTGGGAAGATGTGGAAAAAAGGCTAACAATCCCAAGAAGTTTTAGGTTGTGTCTACCTTTTGAAATGGAGGACATTAAGGTATGGGAAGAAATCCCAAAGGTAGACGTCCCCATAGCAAGGATAGCAAAGAAAACGGCTATCCTTTTTGAGGACTCCTTGTGCCTTAAAGATCCTATGGATAGAAAGGCTGAGGGGCTCCTGGAAAAGACGTGGGAAACCTCGGCAGCGGTAATTAAAGCAAATATAGCTTCTACCTCAGTAACCAAGTCCATGAATATATTGTTAGATGAATTGGAGACCCATTTAAGGTATAAAACTCCCAGAGAAGATCTCCTGGAATCTATTCCATTGCTTAAAATGGCAACAGCCTTTATGGCGGATGCTTCAGCGGAATCCATAAGATTCTCCGCAAGGAACGAGGCTCTGGCAAATATGGCAAGATGGGCAATATGGTTAAAAACGTGGTCAGGGGACTGTAACTCCAAAAATAAATTGTGTTCCATTCCCTTTTCTGGTCTTCGGGTATTTGGCCCAGTACTGGACGGCATGTTGGAAAAGGCGTCAGATGACAAAAAAGGATTCCCGGAAGAAAAGCCTAAGAAAGTTTTACCCTTTCAGAAGTCCTATTCCCATCAAAAACCGGAATACAAAGTGAAATGGTAGATGGAGTTACTCAAAGGGCGATAAGGGAAGAAGTACTTTTTACGATTCGACAAGCAGTTCTTGAAAGTAATGACGCCAGGGAAGTAAGAGGAAGACTTTGAGATTTTCTTCTAGCATGGGCAGAGGTTTCCGAGAATCCATGGATACTGCAAACGATAGCAGAAGGCTGCAAAATTCAATTCTTACAGTTACCCCAGTGAAGATTCCACCTGACACCTGTTTAGTCCCCCCAGATTACAAAGAGACTGCGAGCAGACGTAAAAAAACTAGTACGTTCAGGAGTAGTGATACCGGTGCCAGAGGCAGAGAGGGGTCTCTGCTACTATTCAGGCCTATTCTCGGTCATGAAGCCAGGGGGGGGACTAGCACACTATAATAAATCTAAAGTCACTGAACAAATGGGTGTCATACAAAAAATTCAAAATGGAGTCCATAAGATCTACAACTCCACTAATCAGGGAAAATATGGTGATGTGCACGTTAGATTTAAAAGAAGCATATTACCACATGCCCATTCATCCCCACAGCCAGCGATATCTGAGGTTCGCGGTGACAGAGGGAATGGAAGTACATCATTGCCAATTCAAATGCCTCCCATTTGGTCTTTCCTCGGCACCACAAATATTTTCCAAACTAATGGCAGAAGTAATGGTCTATCTCAGAGAACAGGGAATACTGATTGTCCAATAATCTGGACGACTTCTTATTGATGGCAGAGTCCCCTCAGCAACTGAAGGCCAATTTAACGTCAACCGTCCTACTCTTATGCAATCTAGGATGGATTATAAATTGTGGAAAATCGGATCGGATACCAGGAAGACAGAAGGTCTTCCTAGGAATTCTCTTAGATTCCGAACAGCAAATGTCCTTCCTACCAGAGAAAAAGCAGGAATAACTCAGGGAAAAAGTCTAGGTCTTCGGAAGGAAATCTTAGATGTCCATCTCAGAGTATGAGAATCCTATGACTGATTACGGCTTCTGTTCCAGGGGTATGGTGGTGCCAATTCCACTCAAGGCAACTACAAAGGCAGATCTTGTCAACTTGGAACAGGAGTACCAACGGTCTAGACGAGAAACAGACTTTCAAGGCTTTATCACTGTGATCAAAATAAACCAATAGGAAAAATTTCCTATTGTTGCCCGGTGGCGGCCGGCAGATCTCGGCGGGCGGACTGCGCGTGTACCCACCATTTTCTCCCGGAAGAAGACGCCTGTGGCCCGGGGGACTTCACGAGGTATTGCAGGGACTCTGGAGGTGCCGAGGGGGGGAAACGGGACCCCATTTCTCTCTCCTCTGATGTGCAATCACATCAGAGGAGAGAGAAATTAAATGGAAAATCTGACTTTTTTTTTTGCGGTCGCTATTATACCGTTAATAACGGCGATCGCAACACTGGGGTAGGTAAAAACCAACCGAATCATGTTCTCTGGGGTCTAGGCTACCCACGGTAACAGAGACCCCGAAGAAATTACGACTCTGTGGGGCGCTATATACTTATTTCTCAGCGCCTTTAAAAAGCAGTTGTGTGGCATAAGTACCCTTAACTGCTGCCGTTATAAGGCATATCGGCAGTCGTTAAGGGGTTAAAAATCCTACACAAATGATCAGTTGGGCACTGAGAGTATTTGCTGGATTTTTTGGAGTGGAAATGCCCAAGTTGTTGAGATTTGGAGGATGATTTATAGAATTTCAGTTCAGTTTTTCTGTAATAACCCCTCACCACAGCACTCTGGAGGATGTTACCCCTATCCTGGAGGCCCCTTCCAACTCTACTTTTCTATGATTCTATCCTAATAGGGACAGGAAATATCAAAGAGGTTAATTAACCCCTCCCACATCCCCCCTCAGTGTTCTTTCCTGTCCCTACTAGGGATCCACGGTGTGCAACAGTCACCAAGGGGAATAGAGAACAAGCCAGGCAGCAGGGGACCGAGCAGGCTTGCCTCTCCTTCCCGAGCGCTGCTCTCGTCTTTGTTCAGGACTCTGGGACCCCCCTCTAGTCTGCACCTTTGGGCAAGGTCTGAGGGTATTCTTTAGCTGGAGGCCTCGGCTCTCCAGCCTCCTCTCCTCCGGTGTTGCTGTATCCAGGCAGCGTGTCACACTGGTGTGCGCACAAGAACTTCCGTGTCTGAGGCCAGCGGCAGGAAGTGACCATTAGTATACCGGATGCAGGGATTCTTGCGTTCCATGCTGGAACACATTGGAGATTACAGCGCAGATAGGTGTCGGCTGCTCCCCACACCTGGACATCGACGGGGAGGAGGTCCTCTATTGAGAGGACGTGCTGAGGTGCGGTCGCGTATATAAGAGCCCTGGATGAGGAAGACCTCTAAGATAGGACCAACCCTGTGTGGTGGTAGCATGGGGATGTCAAGTTCCTCTCGCTATGCATTGCAGATCCCAGCACCCTCTCGGTCCCCGTAAGTACTCTGGCACTGGGTGTCCATTCTTTGTGTGCAGGTTTAGAGCCTTATTGTTCATTCTCACCTTTCTTTTAGGGGACAAGGAACCTGCACAAAGACTTCACGGAGATGTGCAGTCTGTACAAAAAAGCTGGCCTCTTCACATAAGAAGACACTATGTAAACAGTGCACTGAAAAGGTCATCAGGGAAGAGTACCCTTCCTTTAAGGAAGAAATTAGAAGCCTTATGCACCAGGAGATAAAAACCTCCCTGGCTGCCCTTTCCCAGCCCCCACCCTCCCCCAGTGTCCCTCCAGAAGCTAAAAAGCAGAAGCTTAGTATGGAGGAGGAGGTGAATGATGACTCCCAGGATGAAACGTCAGTCCCAGACGAACTTCTGGAAGAAGGCAAATTAACCCTGGACCCACAGATCTCCCAGCAGGAAAGATATTATTTCTCCTCAGGGAATATAGAGGAACTCCTTATTGCTGTAAGGAGGACCATGGAGGTTGAGGAGGAGAAAACTGCCCAGACTGTACAGGAAGAAATGTTCAGTGGTCTCCGTTCTAGGAAGAAACAGGTGTTTCCCATTCATAAAAACATCCGGGACCTGGTGCTAGAGGAGTGGGAATCCCCAGAAAAGAGGCTGACCACTTCAACAGAGATGAAGGACAGGTTTACTGTGGACGATTAAACAGCGGCATGCTGGTCAGAGATTCCAAAGGTCGACGTCCAGATTGTGCGGGTAGCCAAAAAAACTACACTACTGTTTGAAGATGCCTAACAGTTGAAAGACCCTCTGGAACAAAAGATGGATGGTCTACTGAGGAAATCATGGGAAACCTCGGCGTCCTTATTAAACACCATCGCCGTATCTACCTGTGTGGCCCGATCGATGTACCGTTGGCTAAGACAGCTGGAGGAACACCTGTCCACAGGTACTCCTAGAGAGGACATACTGGCTTCTCTACCTCTCCTCCAGAAAGCAACAGGGTTCTTAGCAGATGCCTCTGCAGAATCAGTAAGGACAGCAGCAAGATCATCAGGGTTATCGAAGTCTGTGAAACGAGCGCTCTGGCTAAGATCCTGGAGCAGGGACAATACTTCAAAAATGAAATTATGTTCTATCCCCTTCAAAGGGAAGTAAATGTTTGGTCCTGCCCTTGACGAGCTGCTCGAGAAAGCTTCGGTTAAGAAGAAAACCTTGCCTGAACCTAGGAATACTAGGAAGAGACCCTTTTGCCCCCACAGGAACATATGCCTCAATACAAAAGGAAGAGCAAGTCAGGACGCTGGAGCTACCCAAAAGGTGGAAAAGGCAAGAATCTTTTTCTTCCCCACTTCCAGAGAAAAAATAAGCTATGACGCCAACACAGTAGGAGGTCGCATCTCAAACTTCTTTCCTCAGTGGCATAAGAGCTGTTCAGACCAATGGACTCTAACATCAGTCAGGGAAGAAATAAAAATAGAGTTTGCCTTGTATCCTCCAAAGAGAATAAAAACAACGCGACTCTTCTCTCTGGAGCTACAATCCACCTTGATAGCAGGAGTGAGGGGCCTATTATCCACAAAAGTATTCTTCATTGTCCCAGAAAGGGAAAGAAACAGTGGACACTATTCAAACCTGTTCCAGATAAAAAAACAACAACATGGGTCTCATCGGGTTATAATCAATTTAAACCGATACATAACATACAGAAAATTCAAGATGGAATCCGTCAGGTCAACGGTACCTCTAATTGGGCGAGATTTCGTCATGGCGGCAATAGACCTACAGGATGCACATTACCATAATACCGATCCATCCAACTTATCGGCAATTCCTAAGGTTTGCAATTGCCCAGAGAGCACAGACAGTCCAGTTCAATGTCCTCCCATTCGGTCTATCTTCTGCCCCACGGATCTTCACAAAGATCATGTCAGAGGTCATGGCATACATCAGAGGTCAACACATGCATAGTTCCATACCTCAATGATTTTCTGCTGGTGACTCCTTCAGTACCCATGCTACAGGAACATCTACAGATAACGACCCAGATCATATCATCTCTAGGCTGGATAGTGAACCTCAAGAAATCAGATATGGTTCCCACAACAGCAAAGACATTCTTGGGAGTCCTACTTGACTCACACAGCCAAACATCCTTCTTGCCCAAACAAAAACATATCTTGTAAAAATCAAAGATAAATATACTATAGAGCAATAAGATGGGCCATGTCAGTTCTCGAATCCATGACATCCTGCACCAGATGATGGCATGGGCACAAGCACATACCAGATCGCTACAGAACCACGTTCGGGCAAACTGGGACGGATTCCCGGAATCCTTACACAGGAAGATCCTAATGCCACCTCGCATAAATACCTCGTTTACATGGTGGCTAAAAGCAAAAAATTTGAACAGGGGGACCCCTGGACACAAGACCCAGCAATAACTATAAAAGTAGACGCCAGCAGGAAAGGATGGGGAGCCATGTTCTCCCAACACGTAGTCCAGGGATGCTGGTCAGATAAGATAGTCCTCAAACTTCAGGGAACTGAAGGCAGTAGAGGAGGTACTCAGGACCGCAGTAGCACTAGTCCAGGACATCCATGTCAAGATATACTCAGACAACATGGCAACAGTTGCCCACCTTTGTCATCAAGGAAGTACAAGACACGAGGACCGACCTGAAGGTGATTTCAGCCAAAATATTCTCGTGGGCCGAAGAACACCTTCTCTCCCTGTCTGCTCTGCACATATAAAGGAGAAGTAAACATACAGGCTGATTTTCTGAGCAGAACAGAAATCCATCCAGGGAAATGGAGTCTGGATCGCAAGGTCTTTCAGATACTGACCAGAAGGTGGGGCCATCCAGCGGTATATCTCTTCGCAGGTAGTCAGAACGCAAAGACGGATCAATATTTTTCACTAAATGCAGCCGATCCTTGTTTAGGCGTAGATGCATTAGCCCACCCATGGAGATTCAGACTGGTGTATGCCTTCCCTCCAACAACATTCCTACCAATAGTTCTACAGAAAATAAGATTGGAAAGGGTCAAGATAATCCTGGTGGCACCATTCTGGCCCAAAAGAAGCTGGTTCGGTACCCTGTCCAACTTAAGTATTGAGGGACCGGTAGCACTACCCCTGATCAGAAGCTTCCTCCACCAGGGACCAATCTTCCATCCAGATCCCAAGAATTTACATCTGAGTGCCTGGCTTCTGAGTTCTCACTCCTGGAGACCAGAGGATTGTCAGAAAGGGTCATTAGGACACTACAGAAAAGCAGTAATAAATTCTATATACCAGAACATATGGAAGATCTTCATCTCATGGAGTGCACCCGAACAACCTGACCCACAGCAACCAAACATGGCACGGATCCTGGATTTCCTGCAAGAGGCACTAGAGAAGAGTCTCAGACCTAGCACCCTCAAAGTCCAGGTGGCGACTCTTAAGTTCTTACTTCGACCAGATGTTAGCCAACCACCGATGGGTTAGAAGATTTATGACAGCAGCATCTCATCTAAGTCCAAGAGCTACAAATTTAGTACCTTCCTGGGACCTCAATGTTGTCCTAAAATGGCTCACACTACCACTCTTTGAGCCCTTGTCATCTATAGACGTACACAGACTCTCCTGGAAAACAGCCTTCCTTGTAGCAATAACTACAGCCAGGAGAGTGGGCAATTTACAGGCTCTCTCAATCAATGAGCCCTACATGAGAATCTTACAGGACCGACTTATTCTGTGACTAAACCCGTCATTTCTTCCTAAAGTGGTCTCAGAGTTCCACAGGTCCCAGGAGATAATTCTTCACTCCAATCAAGACCCAGGAAATACGGAGGAAGAATAGTTCCACATGCTGGACATTTGGAGAACGGTGCTCCACTATCTTCAGGAGACGGAAAAAACTAGGAAGGACCAAAACCTGTTTGTTCACCTTCAAGAACAGAATAAGGGGAAGAAGACTTCCAGATCCACAATCGCCAACTGGATCAAGAGAGCAATCTCTGAGATGTCACATCCAGGGCCTTCCACTGCCAGAGAAATTTATGGCTCACTCTACTAGAGCAACATCTGTCTCCTGGGCCAAGAAAGCCAGTGCTTCCATCGAGCAGATATGCAGAGCTGCTACCTGGTTTTCAGTTCATACATTTTCCGAGCATTACTGGCTGGCTAGACCTGATGTCTGTCGAAGACTTGGCCTTCAGGAGAAAAGTCCTCCAGGCTATAGTCCCTCTCTAACATTACTCTTAGGTACTGCTCCGGTGGGCTGTGGTGGGGGGTTACTAGAGAAAATAGAATTAGACTTACCGGTAATTTGGTTTCTAGTAACCCACCACGACAGCACAGGTAAATCCCTTCCGTTGCTTCATTTTCATTTTCTCAGATAAAGAGAATAACATATAATTTGAAGCATTCTTACTCCTATGGTCCTTTTATAATAACACTGAGGGGAGGATGTGGGAGGGGTTAATTAACCTCTTTAGTATTTCCTGTCCCTATTAGGAAACTGGTAACATCGTCTGGTGTGCTGTAGTGGTGGCATAATAGAAACCGAATTACCGGTAAGTCTAATTCTATTTTTTAAATTTACACAAAATTTTCCACCATGGTTGAAGTAACACATTCCATGTACACCTAGGCATGAGGGAATGTGCACATTCCAGCCTTCCATCAATGTGTGCAGATGAGGGCTTAAATCATCACTCAAGGATTTTTTTTTCACAGCGTAAGTGGTGCTTTAAATGTATGTCCCTTACCCCGTCATAGACTCCCCCTCCTTCACCGTTTCTCAGCGATATCTTGTGAGTGCAGCTTCTGACTGGCCAGAACTCAGAAGCTACATTACAAGCTCTCAATAAAAGTCTGAGAGCTAGAGCGAGGCTCTCTGACTTACATTGATTAGTGACCTCCGCTTGCTCCAGCAAACACTGGAGCAGCCGGCGAGTCACAAACTGCAGGAGCCGGAAGCTGAGTATCAGATGGGCAGGAAACTTGCATTTAAAGCACCACTCCAGCCGTGAAATAAACCAAAACACTGGAGTGGTGCTTTCACTTTGTGAACTTGAGTGGCTCTAAACACTTGTCCCCATTGTGTACGTGTGCAGGAGCTGCCCACTATTTACAATCACTAGTCTGATGTGGACCAGACTAGTGCATGCTGCAATTTTTTTTTTCACATGGACAATTGTTCATATGCATGAACTAGTAAGTTTGAATATGTAATACCAGCTTAGCCTGTGCGAAATTTTCGCACATTGGTTGTCAGGGTTGCACGCAATTTCAGAAAAAGCAACTGGTCAAATGTAAATGTATTTCATGAGATGATGAACACAGACAGGTATTTATATATGTAGATTGGTAATACAATAAATTGGTTTGATAGGTAGAGGCCAAAAAATGTCTTCTGGTTGAGGTGCCCCCTGCACGTCATTGTTTCTTTCTGCAGGTTTATGAAAATAAATGTTTAAAATGTCTTTAGTGATAAAATCGTGTATGTGTGGTTTGCTTGGCTCTTTTCTTGCTGAAGGGGCAAGTTTACCTTTCAAATGGTGTATCATTTGTGTGTGTGAGGCGCAGTAATCAGCGAAAAAGCAGTACATGTTTACAAATGTGTTTGTATATATGTGACTCACCATTTGTGTGTGTGGGGCGAAGTAATCCGAAAAAGCAGTACATGTTTACAAATGTGTTTGCATATGTGACTCAGACGCAGTGAAGTGTGCAATCCTCCAATGTGCCTGAAATAGGCTGGGCAAGCACTTGGGCAAGCTGGAAAGACCCCAAGGTAAATGTTTGGATTTGTTTGTGATGTCTGTAAGCAGCTTTGTAGTAGTGTGCTTTGGGGTAGTGTGCTGCCACCTGCAGGTAATTTGACCTTTCAAATGGTGTATCATTTGTTTGTTTGGGTGGAGTATTAACGGAGAAAGTGTGCAATTCAATAGGCAGTGCATGTTTACAAATGTGTTTGCATATTTGACTCCCCTGCAGTGAAGTGTGCAATCCTCCAATTTGGCTAAAATAGGCTGGACAAGCAGTTTGGCAAGCTGGAAAGCCCCCAAGGCAAATGTTTGGATTTGTTTGTGATGTCTGTAAGCAGCTTTGTGGTAGTGTGCTTTGGGGTAGTGTGGTGCCACCTGCAGGTCATTTTTCCTTACTGCAGGTTTAGGAAAATTAATGTTTATACTGTATTTTGCGATCAAATCGTGGATGTGTGGTTTGTTAGGCTATTTTCTTGCTGAAGGGGGCAAGTTTACCTTTTAAATGGTGTATCATTTGTGTGTGTGGGTGCAGTATGAAAGGAGATTCAAAGTAATCACCAACTAAAAACAGTGTTTAGAAACAATAGAATAAATGTATGTAATTCATTTGTTTGAGGTTATCCTGAAATTCATAAAAAAAAAAAATCTGTTTGAAAATGGCGCCTGTGCAGTAGCAGCCAACGGTGATCCGATAGCTACTACTGCGCAGGAGGCACCATCTTTGTAGTGAAAAAATACATTTCCTCCAAGATGGTGCCGCTGGTGCCTGCACAGTAGCAGCTATCGGATCATTGATGGCTGCTACTGCGAAGGCGCCATTTTGAAACAGATTTGTTTCATTTATTTTATGAATTTCAGGGTAACCTCAAACAAATGAATTACGTACACATTATATATGCAATAATGCAGCAGCGCAGGCGCCACCACCGGCACCTGCCTGCAGAAGGGAATTTTTTTTCCCAAGATACATGTATAATCATTATTTTAACCAAGGCGCAAGTCACTGAGGGATCAGAAACCATAAAGATGAATAACTAATCAGAGCACCACATGAATACCCTCCTCCCCCCCCCACAGACCGCCCCGGAACACGAGCATATGATTAACTCAAAACTAAAAATAAAGATTAAACAACAACCACAAGATGGATTTCATCAACCAAGGGATCATTAATCAGTATAAGGCTATGTGCACACGTTTCCGTGGCAATCCCGCACCTCCCTGCCGCGGGAAATACACATTTTTATAGGTATGCGTATTCCTGCTAAAAACTAGCGTTTTACAAGCGTAATTAGCTTGCAGAAAGCTAGCGTTTTCCAAGCGATCTGTAGCATCGCTTGGAAAACTGATTGACAGGTTGGTCACACTGGTCAAACAACGTGTTTGACACGTGTGACCAACTTTTTACTATTGATGCCGCCTATGCTGCATCAATAGTAAAAAGATCTAATGTTAAAAATAAAAAAAAATTGTGATATTCTCACCTTCCGGCGGCCCCCGCAGCCTTCTTGGTCCTCGCAACGCTCCCGGCAACTCCCAGTCCCAGTAATGCCTGGCGACAATGACCCCAGATGACGTAGCATCACGCGAGACCGCTACGTCATCTGGGGTCATTGTCGCATAGGACGCCTGGGACCGGGAGTTGCCGGGAGCGTCGCTGAGGAGCGGGAAAGCTGCGGGGGCTGCCGGATGGCGAGGATATCACTATTTTTTATTTTAATTATTGTTTTACCAGGGATATGGTACCCAGGGCCTGGAGGAGAATCTCCTCTCCTCCAGACCCTGGGTACCATCCGCACATGAACCGCTCACTTTGCACATGATGGGCATAGCCACATGCGGAAAGTAAGCGTTTCAATGCACTCCTATGCCGGCGGAATCGCTGCGATTCCGGAAAAAGAATGAACATGCTGCGTTTTTTTCCACTATGCATTTTTTTCGCGTAAAAAAAACGCAGCATGTGCACAAAAATTGCGGAATGCATTCTAACAATAGGATGCTTCATGAATGCGTTTTTTTAGGGTTTTTGCTGCTGAAAACCGCCGCAAAAATGCTTAAAAAACACGAAAAATCCTGAACGTGTGCACATAGCCGAACGGTACTGACCTAACAGTGTGTGTAGGTTACTGTGCACAATCCTGCTGACAAATTCCCTTTAACGACCGCCGATACGCCTTTTAAAAGAGGCAGTTAAGGGGCCCCCCAGCGTCGGAAAATCTCTGGGGTTTTGGGCTACTGGGGTAGCTGAGACTCTGGAGCACATGATTCAGGTCTGTTTTTACCGTCCCCAGTCTTGTGATCGCCGTTATTCTCTTAATAACGGAGATTGCAAAAAAAAGTCAGAATTCACATTAATTTCTCCATACTTTGATATGATCTAGCATACCAGAGAAGAGAGAAATGGGGTTTCTCGAGCACCTCCCGGTATATCCGCCATCGCCGGACTCTCCTGCTCCGTGCCCTGGCCCCCCGGGTCATCTTCCTGGAAGAAAATGGCTGGTGCATGCACAGTGCGCCCGCCGAGATCTGCCAGCCAGCACCCGGCAACAATAGGAGATTTTTCCTATTGGTTCATTTTGATCACTATGATAGACCGTATCACAGTGATCAAAATAAAAAAAAAATAGTAAATTAAACCCCCCTTTGTCACCCCCTTAGTTAGATAAAAATAATAAAATTAATAAAATGTATTTTTTTCCATTCTTTGCAGTTAGGGTTGGGGTTAGAGCTAGGGTTATGGTTTGGCTAGGGTTGGGGTTAGGGTTGGGGTTAGAGCTGGGGCTAGGGCTGGGGTTAGAGCTAGGGTTAGGGTTGGGGCTAGGGATAGGGATGGGGTTAGAGTAAGGGTTGGGGCTAGGGTTGTGTTGAGGTTGCAGTTGGGGTTAGAGTGGTGTTGGGGTTAGAGTGGTGTTGGGGTTAGAGTGGTGTTGGGGTTAGAGTGGTGTTGGGGTTAGGGTTGTGGTTAGGGTTGTGGTTATGGTTATAGGTGTGTTGTACATCAGGGGGTCTCCAAACGCGACAAGGCGACGCCATTGAATCCAACCAATTTTGCGTTCAAAAAGTCAAATGGTGCTCCCTCCCTTCTGAGCCCTGCCATGCGACCAAACAGTGGTATTCCCCCACATACAGGGTACCGTCGTACTCAGGAGAAATTGCACAACAAATTTTGTGGTCCATTTTCTCCTGATACACTTGTGAAAATAAAAAAGTTTGGATCTAAAGTAAATTTTTTGTCAAAAAAGTAAAATGTTAATTTTTTTCTTTCCACATTGCTTTACTTCTCGTGATGCACCTGAAGGGTTAATAAACTTTTTGAATGTGGTTTTGAGTACCTTGAGGGGTGCAGTTTTTAGAATGGTGTCACTTTTAGGTATTTTCTGTCATATAGACTCTAGTGAACGCGAAACGGCCGTCATCAGCACAAGCAACCTGCTATCCTCACTTTCCCAACCATGAATTTTTATGCTTGCCAATAAAGAGTGGAACCTTTTCTACGTCCTGGTCTGGTGAGTGCGATCTGTTCCTCCAATCTTCTGTGTTTATGTTGTTATCTAGGATCGGCACCTCTAGTCCACGGGTTCAGCCTGCAGCAGTCTGGAGTCATTGTAATACTATCACACAGCGGTGTTAGCAGTGCCGTCCTCCTTTTCTTATGATGAAGTGTATATTTTTTTAGAATGTTATAAAAAAATTTTGGAATGGCACAAATTCTTTTTTGGTCCATTTGAATACTGAAAACTATATGACATAGATCGTGTTAATTTTTTCTATATAAATACTGGAACAATACTATATTTTGGGTATACTGATTTAGGACTTTTATGCAATCAGGCTAAATACTGACCTGTAATTAACAGCATATTTTGTATTTGTAACTCTGTTGACAATTTTTAAATGCGAATTGAATAAAGATGTATATTTTATTATTTTTCAGTACTTGGCATTTGCTTCCCTTTATTTGTAGGATTAGATTTTAGTTAGGAAGTGCCTTATTAGGCCATTTTTTTTTTTTAGGTCTTAATTAAACCATACTTACGACATTGCCCATTCCAGAGATGCCATTGTCTCCTGCAAAAGAGTTAAAATAACACACAACAATATTCCTCAACTTTCTGCAGAGGTGATGATAATCCTTTTGTCCCATGACGGGTCTAGCTCTGCTGTATCTTGATGGCAGGCTGCATGGTTGCATGATGCGACCATACAGCCTGTCATCCAGCAGAGACACTGAGCAGCGTGTGCTCAGTGTCTCCTTGTGAATTCCTATTACCTATCTGTCACGACCACAAGGGTCGGTCCAGCGGACAGCACAACAAACACCAACAACGGGCTGGGAAAAGGGGGAGGAAGGCCCTAATAGTAGACAACGAGGGATGGGGCACCTCCTAACTCAGCCTGTACCTATCCCTAAGCTCCCCTCATGCCCTATGCAGGTCCTTACCCCCCACCGCCATCATAAACCTGGTCCCTAGCTGTCACCTCACTTAACCCTGGCTAGTGCACTGGCCTGCAAGGACGCTAGCCTCACCACTGCAGCTGGTGTAAACACATGGGATAGTGACAAGCGCGAGACAGACAAGGTAAGAAAACAAGTAACTTAGCTCCAAGCACCACTGCCAAGCTCCAGGCACCACTGCCAAGCTCCACATCGCAGAGGACACGGAAACAGGACCCCGAACTCCACAGAAGTAGCCGATTCAGCGCTGACACCAGAGTGCTGCAACTCCACGGCTGGTCTACATAGAATAACTCTATCACCAACAGTCAGCTGATGCATCATGTGACTATTTAAAGGATGGTGGGAGTGGTCACCACCCACATCAGCTGACCTAGCAACTCCGCAGCGTGCAGCAAGGAAAACTGACATTAACCCTTGCTAGCACAAAAGCAAAAAACTTTTAAATAAAAGCAGAGCCAGAGCTGTCACGAATCCAAAAATGGATCGTGACACTATCTGAGGGCACCGTGAGTGTGAGAAAGTACTTCTGCTCGCGGTGCCATCAGAAAGGCCCTGGGAGTTCACAGCCAATTAACTCACTTCACCTATCTGACATCAGCACGAATGCGGTGGGAAATTGCACTGCAGCCACAATATGTGACTAAATCCTTATACCACTAACCTACGATTGCCAACTAATCTAAGCTTTGGCAAGAACAGCAGTTCCTTACCTATTGTTCAACAGCAGTGCTAAGTACACTCATAGGAAGGCTGTGGAGTCGGACTCAGTGTGCATTTTGGTGGAGTTGGTATAAAATTGACCGACTCCTAAAATATATAATACATTGGGTATAGTAGTTCAGTGCAGGATGGGCTGTAAATGTTCTCATAAGAATTTGGGAAAGTTATGAAATGTCCTATTTGTCTATGTCCTATGTCTGTTCTGTTCCTGATCTAAGGATCTCTGCTTTTAGTTGAGATGAATCTGTGCTACACTTTTTGTACATGCTCAGTAGGGGGCAGTGCTGTGGAGTCGGAGTCAGGGAAATTGAGGAGTCGAAGGTGTAATGTATAGTATTTTGACCTGTCTCTTTAAGAAAGGAAGTCTTGTGACCTGAAAGATATAGATAGGAAGTGGGGGAGAGGAGTTTCAGTTTCAGTTTTAGCCTGATGATGAGAAATGTTATGCTGTATGCTGGAGGAAGAAGGAGAAGAATAAAATACAGTTAAAGCGTTCTCTCTTGAATTCCTTATACCATGTGGACATTACAACTGGCGACGAGGATGGGATGCGATCACCTGCTGCTGTGAGTACTAACCCCTGCTTTACCGCTTCACACGCCAGCGCCACTGAGAGACTCCATCATGGCTGACTACTTGTACACGTTCCCACAGTTTGATATGACTGATGTCATTAATCTCGCTCATAACTGGAGAAAATGGCTGAACCGGTTTGAGAACTTCTTAGAAGCTGTGGACATAAAAGAGGAGAAAAGAAAGAGAGCCGTGTTCCTGCACTGCACAGGCACAGGAGTCTATGACATATACAGCACGTTACCTGCAGCAGAGACCGACAAGTACAGTAACTGCACCAAAGCTCTCACTGACTACTTCAACCCCAAACAGAACATCAGATATGAAAGATGCACGTTTAGGATTGCTAAGCAGCTTCCAGAAGAATCCATAGACACCTATGTCACAAGGCTAAAAGAGCTAGCACATGGATGTGCTTTTACGGATGTAGATGATGAAATCCTAACTCAAGTAGTTGTCACCTGCTCGTCTAATAACATAAGGCGTAAAGCTCTGCAGCAAGATCTCTCTCTGCATGATTTACTCAAGATGGCCCGTGCTATAGAGATAGCAGATCTTCAGGCCACCGCAATGGAGAATGGGGATAATGGACATGTGCATAATCTCAAACATAAAAGTGCACAAGACAAGCAAGCCCAGAAACAGAAGAAATGCTATAGATGTGGACAAGACTTCCGTCATCACCTGAACAAATGTCCAGCTATAGGACAAACATGCAGTAAATGTGGAAAAGGGAACCATTTTGCAGCTGTCTGTAAATCAGCAACCAACAAGTCTCCTCTGTCCCTGACAAAGCCCGCAAACATAAAA
>VIAB01018609.1:24869-39984 GCA_009801035.1 Oophaga pumilio | reverse complement strand
GCTATAACTTTTTTATTTTTTCGCTGATGATGCTGTATGGCACTCATTTTTTGCGGGACAAGATGATTTTTCCAGCGGTACCATGTTTATTTCTATCCGTCTTTTTGATCGCGTGTTATTCCACTTTTTGTTCGGCGGTATGATAATAAATCATTGTTTTTTAGCCTTGTTTTTTTAAGGGATTCACTAAGGGGGTTAACTAATGGGACAGGTTTAAAGGGCGGGTCGATACTAAATATGTGTACTTTTATTGTTTTTTTTTATTTATTTACATGAAGAAAGGAATTTATTGGGGAATATATATATATTTTTTCATTATTTATGAATTTTTTTTACACTTGTTATTTTTATTTTTTTAACTTTTTTACTTTGTTCCAGGGTGGGACATCACTGTAGAAAGTCAGATCGCTGGTCTGACAGTGTGCACAGCACTCTATGAGACCAGCGATCTCACAGGCACTGCTGCAGACTTCCTCAGTGCCTGCTCTTAGCAGGCGCTGAGGAAGCCGCCTCCCTGCAGGACCCCGTGGCCATCTTGGATCCAGGGTCTTGCAGGGAGGAAGGCCTCAGAACAGCGCGATCACATCGCGCTGTTCTGAGCATCTCAGGAAGCACGCAGGGAGCCCCCTCCCTGCGCAATGCTTCCCTGTGCCCCGGTACACCGCGATCTTGTTTGATCGTGGTGTGCCAGGGGTTAATGTGCCGGGAGCAGTCCATGACCCCCGGGAGCACAGCTGATCGCATGTGACGTGCTATTCCGTCCCTGGGAATTAAGTACCAGGTCACATGGACGGAATAGTATGTCGAATGGGATTAAGGGGTTAAAGTAAAACAAATAAAAATCTCCCCTTAGGTGGCCAATGCCTTTTAAGATTTTTCATGCTTACTTAAGAATTTTCTAAATGACAAATTTTCATTATCTCTTACATACACATATGGCTATAAAGTTTTCTTTACAAACAAAAGCTTCTTGATGAATTACAGCCTTTATATACTGTAAAGCAGGGGTGGGGAACCTCAGGCCCCAGGGCCTATTACGGCCCTCAATGACCTTTTATTTGGCCCCCGGGCAGATTCTCAGGGACCGCTGTGCTTTGGCAGGGAGCTCTATTTTGATTGCCACCAGTTCATTAATTTCTTCTTGCTCTGTAAGCATACACACGTAGTGTTCACTACAGAACACTGAAGGGCATGCAATGAAAGATTACGTCCTGACACCAGTGCCAGAGTCAGGATGTACTTTGTGGGCGGAGTTTGTACGGCCCCCGAAGGATGATATAAATATCCAAATGGCCCTTGGCAGAAAATAATTCCCCACCCCTGCTGTAAAGCATAACCTGAGCATGAAGCAGATGCCACAAAGTGTATCACAATCAATGAATATACTACAAGGCATGAACAAAGACTTAAAACAGACCTATCAACTGGATTTTGCTAACTAAACTACAGACACTGTCAGGTTGATGCTGTTATACTGGTTAAAATGATACCTGTGGTGAAGAAATATGTCTTCTGGTTTTTGTGTGATCAATGTTAGAAGTTTTTAGTTAATGAGATGCCCGTGCTTTGGGGTGGGACTGTAAGCAGAGTCTTATCTTCCTGCTCTTGGCCAGAGAAACCAAGGAAAGACCTGACCACAGGCCACCCCAAAGCAGTCTGTCTTTATGATGAGGAACATGTCTGTGCTTCAGGGCAGCCTGTGGGCAGCCTGCTGACAGGTTCACTTTAATCACCCTCAGTTACTTAAGTTCATCATAATAGTTATTGAATGGATAATAATCACAATAAGCCCTATTGACCCCTACTAATTTCTAGGTAATCACTTTTGTTCCCTTTTCTTCCGAACACTATGCTGCAGTGTGTCTCAGTACAGAGGTGTATCTAGGTTTTCTGGCACCTGGGGCAAGAATTCAGGTTTACAGACGACCTCAATCCCCTCAAACCGTTTCAGTTATCGTCATGCGACCAATTAATCATATGCATTTTGTACACTTACAGTCATGTGCCAACTAGGTGCTCTTCCTAATTCTCTCATTGAAAAACTGAAAGAAACAGGAAGTAAAGCTAGTTGTCACATGACCGTAATTATGAAAATCGCATATGAGTAAAGTGGCCATGTGACTGCTACAACTGGCAAGCAGAACAGAATCCTGACATGCCGTTAGACTGGTCATGCTACAGGTCTTCATTGTATAATTAAAGGGCTTGTTCAGGTTTGAGATGAAAGTTTTCAGTCACTTTTGGTGACTGCAGACTTCTAAATTGTCACAGCGCATGCACTGCACACTTGTAGGATTCTCCCTTGCTGTTGGCAAGGGTGGAATCGTGTTAGGGTTGGCGGATTGCACTAAATAAAATAAATAATAAAGTGCAATCGCTACCCAGGGTCCACCGTGCAGAAGTGAATCTGCTGCTAGAGTGGAATAATAGGAGAACAAAGCAGTGCACGTTCACATTAATCAGGCTGTGTTAACGCCACGCAGTATGAACAGAACGCAGAATACTCAGCTCTGTTAGCTTCACAAAGAGGTAGTAAACACGGGTTGAACTCGCTTTGTAACTGAACAATGCTAAGTGCACACTTGAACAAAACAGATGCTGAGTCAAGAGAAAAACTCAAAGAGGCGCAAGGGGAAAACCCTGTTGACTTCACAAGGGGAGCAAAGCTCAAAATGTTGGATCTTGCCCTGTAACTGACCCGTGTTAATAGCACACGTGGTTGAAAAAGGTGCTAAGCCAAGCGGGGGCCAAAAAGCCCTAAGAGGCTCAAATTAAGAAGGTAGCTAAATACACGCACGTGCAGACAGAGGGATAGAATACCCACTCACACACACCAACCACACTAGCGCACCAGCATGCTCCGCTGTGAGCCTTTTAAACCCAAAGCTCCACCCCAAACACTCACACTGACATCGCCCACGGGCCAATCTGGAGATGCCACATCACCAGAGCAGCTAATGTCCGACCACCAATAGGAAGACACCACATCACGGACATGCTCAGTAAGGTGATCTCTGGACTTAGACCTCAGGACAAAAGGCTGCCCCTGTGTAACACTGGTCACCATAGACTTGGCTGGAGAGCCAGCAGTTACCAAAGGCATGCCACGAGCCTGAGCAAGATGCCGGGAATGACGTCCACGCTGAGCGGCAGGGCCTGAATGGGAGACTGCAGGGCCCGACAACACCTGGGATCTATCCCAAGCAGTGGGGAAATCACAGTGCTTAACAGACGGTCATGTGAGCTCAAGTAGGTGATTTGTATACTTCTGGCCACATTCCGGCTAGACATGTGAGGCCACTTATGACTAGTTGGCATTTTACTGCACGCATGCAAATCGCATACTTGCAGTTTTGTGACCTCTCACCGCCACACCAGAGAAACGTGATAGTGTGCTGACAGAAAAGACTGCAGTGACATAGCATGAATGTTGACCCATCACAAGCTTTGAAAACCTTTTTAATGCTTCTAATATAAAAAAAAAACATAGTAGCCCTTACCTTGTCAGGCTCCAGAACACTTTATTAACATAGTAATGTATCACGTAGTCAAGTTTTAGATTGTTATATGTGCACAGGATCAGAACCAGTAATAGCACAAAAATCCATAACCAGAACCACAGAAGGGCATCATCACATACCTCATTAGTACAGAAATACATAAAAAGAGACACCAGCAATAACCACCATCAGTACATGAATTTGTCACCAGGACCACCATCAATACATGAATTCAGCATCAGAACAACCATCAGCACATAGTACATCAGTTGTAATGTCAGGTCAGACCAATATACCTTTGTATCTCATGAACTTACACTACAACTTCCTTTATGCCCTTAACAATGGTAAGGAGATACTGGGAGTTGTCGCCATCAGTCTTAATCAGCCTGAGGACCATAAAAGAATCACAGTACTGATGAAAATTAGACATTATCACAAATAAATATTCACATCCAAGTACCTTATGGATGAAGTCTCTAATTGGAGTCATTCTCTTTCTTTTCTTCATCTTGCCTAGGTGCCATGATGACTTTTGACAGATCCAGCTCATCTCTGCAGACTTCCATCTTCTCTGGTCTTGTCCAGCACATTCCCACACAATACCCTTAAAATAGCAGTGGCATTATAATGCTCCTGACTAAAAATATCTGCTCTATGCTGTGCCTCTAAATAATCAATTGCTCTTCATTGTGTTCCCTGCTCAAAATGACCAACACTCTATCCCTCTTATAGTACATGCCCTCCACCGTGCCCTCTCCTTTCCATACAGGGCCCCATCTTCACACTGACATCTCTCACTGTGTCTCCCTAAACTGCCCAGTCTCCCTCATCACACTTGCTATCCTTAGCATACTGTCCCCTCCTTGCTGTGGCCTCATACTGTCCCATCATGCAGCCCCCTCGCTATACCCCCCACATTACCGAGTCTTTATCCTGTGCCTCCTCTCATTTTTGTCATCCCATACTGTTTCCTCACAGTATTTCCCACAATAAGCTCTTGAAATACTCCCCCGCTACCTATAATTTCCGCACTCATTCCCCCCTTGCTCCTCTTACTGTGTCTCCATAAATTCCCCCTCGCTTCCAATACTGTGTCCGCACCCATCCCACCCCCTCACTTCCCATACTGTGTCCTTAAATTTACCACCTCAATCCCCATTGTGTCCTCAAATTACTCCCCCCTTGCTCACTATACTGTGTCTGTACCCATCACCTTTGCTCCCCATACTGTATTCTCAAATTTCCCCCATTTTCCCACCAAATGCTCTACCTGCCTTCCATAGACACGCCCTACTCAATACTCAGTTCAATTTCTTTAGAACCTCCTTTCAACTGCTATTCAGCAATATTTACACTATATGTAATTAGTAAGAGGATGGGACTTTCACTGTCAGAGTCTTTTTGCCCCCTACTCCCATACTCAAACAGGGAATGTCCTATACCCTGATTTTTTAAATATAGTGTATAGATTTGGCAGAAAAGCAGTTGAAACTTATAAAGGAGCTTGAAATGCAGTGTAGTGTTTGGGAAAGAAGGAGGAAAATGTATATAATGGATTATATTTAAAATAAATAATAACTTTGCAATGCCTCAAGGATAATTGCAAACAAAAAACTTCATTAACCCTTAAAGAATAAAATAAATTGGTAACTTCATACTTCAGCTACACATTTTCATATATGAACCAGCTGTCAGCAAAGGGACCTGGTGTACCACATACCATCCTTGAAGCCATGCTGGCACGGCTCCCCACACTAACTGCTTATCAAGCTGTCAACACAGTTCAACTATGTTGTGTCGACAATTGGCTCTGCTTAGCCAAGTAGTGGTCACTCTGTGCTCAGAGCTTGCACTGCATTGTTTTTGAAACCGGAAGAAAGTAATCTAGCTCACCCTCATCAGATGCCATTACAGTTCGGAACACAGGAGAAGTCTTTGCCTGAACACAGTAACATCAGTGCAAAAATTGGATGATGTATTCTCCAGCTTCACTTAGTTCATGACTAAGGGTGTAATGCGAAGATGTACTAGCTCTGCAATGCATGATGTTTTAGCTCTATTATTTATCTGTCATTTTAACCTCTATCTTGGATGGAGTACCCATTTTCTGAATTACTGTATTGTTTTACAGTGCTTTTGTTTTTTTGTATGCAAATTTCAAATACATTCGTTGCCTTTCAATAATAAATATATATTTTCTGCTTCAATTGCTGTTGAATTGTCTATTTTAGTCCTGTCCATCTGTTCTGCTGACAAAATTAACTAACTAATGTATTTAATATACAATAGATAGAAATGTGGCAGCTCAGAAACACAAACACAGTTGCGGAGTAGGAGGATAGTGCAGCACTGAGCAAAAGCAGGGTGCTGCTGGGAAACCTAGTTTTAGCAGATGAGATAAAGACTACAAATTCTGCTATATAAAGCTGGATGAGAGATGAAAAAATCCCAAAAGTACAAGAAACCTGATGTTGGGATAAGTCTGTATTTTAACTAGAGTTATGGTGATAGTGTTCCTTGTGAAAAACAATGCAATTGTGTGAATTAACTTTCAAGCAGAGGTGCAACTTGAAACATTTGGGTACCTGTGCAAAATTACAAAACATATAACGGGGCCCTAAATAATCCCACATCTTTAATAGTATTGGTCCTCTCATATAGGCCAAAAGTATATAGAGCTTGGGTGCGACTGCACCCCCTCCCCCCGCCTTCAAGGACCAGGAAATGAAAGTTACAACACTGTTAAAGTCAGAGACTGTTTAAAACCTCTATTAGAACTCATTAGTATACTAGTTGAGTATACTATACAATGGAAAGTTTTCAAGCAGGATCCAAAATAATTACAGTTTTACTCGAGCTTTGTAAAATTGAAACCGTTATTATAAGGCAACATTATGAAATATTAAAAAAAATCTGGGTTATGGTTATAAAAGTCAAATCAATGATTGCTTAGGAAAATAAATTTCTTCATTATAAATATTAGCATATTCTGCTATGCTAGCCATGAGGAAAATGAGAATAATATATATTTACTGCCGATTTTATTGAAATTCTGTAAGAAACGACTTATAAATTATTAATGGCAAGTGTTATAAAATGCAATTTAATATGTTTTGGATTATAATTGCCCTTTGTTGAGAATTTATTAAAGAAATAAATTTGCGATGGGTCAATAATATTTAGTTTGCAGTACTACAACTAGCCTAAATTTATTTCCAAAATCCTGAAAGTGTGGACATACTGTATTTGCTTTTCTGTCACAGCTCCTCCTAAAAAAAATTACTGTTTTTAACTACATTAACCTGTTCCGATCACTAATACATATTTCTTAAAAATCATTCATATGAGTCCTACAAACCAAAATATATATCAGACATGTCTACAAAGATGCTGACAAACAGTAATAGCCATTAATTCTGACCCAACACATGAACAAGTGATTCTCATATTCTTAAACCCTCAAGTCTACTAAACTCATGGGTTCATACAGTTGTGTGACAAAAGTGTTTGCCCCCTTCCTGATTTCCTATTCTTTTGCATGTTTGTCATTGTTAAATATTTCAGATCACCAAACAAATTTATATATTAGACAAAGATAACACAAGTAAATACAAAATGCAGTTTTTAAATGAAGGCCTTTATTATTCAAGGAAAAAAATCCAAATCTACAGGGCCCTTTGAGAAAAAGTGAATGCTCTCCCACCTTAAAACATAAATTAATTGTGGTTTGTCTCATCTTTTGTTGAGCCACAACCAGGCATGATTACTGCCACATTTGTTTTCAGTCAAGAAATCACTTAACTAGGACCTGCCTGAGAAAGTGAAGATCAAAAGATCCTCAAAAGCTAGACAACATGCCACGATCCAAAAAAAAAATGCTGAAGCAAATGAGAAGAAATAATTGAGATATATCAATCTGGAAAAGGTTATAAAGCTGTTGTAGAGATAGGCCACCTGGGATGTTAGGTTTTGTTATTTATCTTTTAAGTTTGCTTACTCCACTCAGTTTAGAGACTAGACATATGATGGGTGCACCACAAATACAAAATGTGTATATATAAAAAAGAGGGTGCTGCAATGCACTATAGCCATGTCATGAAAAAGAAGAAGAAGGATAAGTGCACAAATAGCGCACACCCCAATAAAAGGTAAATGGAAAAATAATTATGTAGAATATATTCTACATATATTCTACATAATTATTTTTCCATTTTCCTTTTATTGGGGTGTGCGCTATTTGTGCACTTATCTTTCTTCTTCTTTTTCATTTACTCCACTTAGTTTACACATAGACATCACATTACACACTAAGTTTTAGTAAAGGGAATCTGTCAACAGGTTTTTGCTATGTAATCTGAAAACAGCATGATGTAGGGGATAAAACACAGATTAAGACGATGTGTCACTTATCAGATTGCTTGCCGTTGATAGCTACAATGAAGGTTTTATCATCAAGAGATTACCATTGTCCATGCTTGCTAGACTGACTCCGCTTTCTCCTGTGATAAGCAGCTCACTGTCAATAGATTATGTAAATACAGAGCCTTGTGTGGGCAGGGTTAGCTTTCTTAGCTTTGCATCATGCTACATGTAAAAACACTGATTGTTTCAGAATGGCTGTACCCACTAAACTGAGTGACACTTTGCTGGAATCAAGACCTTTTTTTTTCCTACACCAAGCTGCTTTCAGAAGAGGCAGCAAAAAAACTTCTCACAGATTCCCTTTAATCCACATAATACACATTTAATGTATTAAGGCATATTTATTGTATCCTTAACGTTACATGCATAGAAGCAGCTGCCCTGAGTAAGGCAATCCAATACATGGACATTGATCAGCGGTAAAGAGAAATATTTGCATTAAAGTCAAAAAGTAAAAGTATCTGTAAAGGCATAGAAACGTGAGCTTTACTGTAAGCAGCATTAAAAAGCCAGTTTATGAAGACTAAACTACATTTTTGTCATCCATTAAAAGTATGGATTTAGAGGGATGTTAAACATATGCAAATGAGCTTGATATCAATTTATAATAAAATGTATTTTTCATTAAACTTTCAAATGCAAAAAATGATCTGGCAATACATAAATCAATTAATGACAGTGCCTCGGTTATTACTTTCAAAATGTGATCTATTGCTGTCTGCATGAGGTGCTTACACACTTTTTGATCCATAAGGATGTGTCATTTGGAAAATTCCTTCATAGTCCATGCACTGACAAATTAGACCTCAAGTCGTTTACATGGTGAATGGACTGATTACTTATATTTGGGATTCTCAATTACTCAACATATAAATAAAAAGTTTTCTTCTAAATACAATTGTAATAAAGTCCCACTACATGAAGTCTTTTAAGCCTTTCTCAGTCCTGTAAAAATATCCAAAATGTGAAATATTCAAAATGTGATAAGTAGCTTTACTTTTCCAAGCCTAAGCAACCTTCAACTTCCACAAGGATGCCTAGACTTTCCTGTTCATATCCCCAGGTGGTACCATTGTAAGGAATGGAGCCGAGAGTAGTCACCAGGAGAGTAACATGATTACAAACAAAATAAGAAGATAAGGAGTTAGTGGGAGAATGAGATACAGGTCAGAGTCAGGAGTAAGGGTCCCGTTTCACTGAGCGACGCACCAGCGATCCCGACAACGATACGACCTGGTAAGGATCGCTGGTGCGTCGCTAAATGGTCGCTAGTAAGCTGCCAAACAGGCAGATCTCTTTAGCGACACAGCAACGATCCGGCGATCCGTATAACGACCTCGGAGGTCGTTGGTACCTTGTTACACGGCAGCTTTTCTGACTATTCCTGATTGCGTCCCTGAGTTCTGCGTCTCCATGGAGGTCGCTCCTCAGGGTCAAACACAGCGATGCGTGCTGGCCAGTGGGACACCAACGATGAAAAAATGGTCCAGGTCATTCGAGGACGATCAGCAATATCCAGCAGGGGGGCTGGTCGTCGCTGCGCGTCACATGTAGCGAGATCGCTGGCTAGGTCACTGTTGCGTCACAAGATCGGTGACGCTTCAGCGATCTCGCTAGCGATCTCGCTATATGAGACGGGGGCTTAAGACAGTAGGTACCAAGGAACGAACATGTCCAAAGAATGAGAAAGGCACATAAGTCAGAAGAAAAGCACTAAAATAGGAATGTGCTGAGCCTGACATAGATACTCACATGGCTGAAGGAATGTATCATGGAGCCATTGTGGAAACATCTGCTGGGAGGGCCGTGACTGTGGGCAGGAATGTGTCACAGAGGCAGGGTTCACCAGAAGAAAAAATAACACTTTATAGCTTGTGCTGCTTGAAGAGCGTCTTTTGCTGCAAAACTGCTAGATTAAGGTTCTTTCTTTGGACTTCTTGTTTAAATTAATAATAAAAAAACAAGTGATTTTTTTTCTTCATTTAATGAGCATGTGCAGAGATTAGTATGAAAGGAGAGGAGCAGGTTTCAGCTGTGAAATCACCTTTTGCGATTGATGGATCATATATGAGCTGTGTAGAAAAGGTGTCACCTGTAAATGTAATCCTATCTCTGCCGAAAAAGGGCTTTGCCGAAAACTCTTCCTGAATGGGCAGGAAGTATGAGTCTTAAAATGCCCCAGTGGTTACTGTGAAAAATGATTTGCCAAATACTAATCTTGATTTTTAAGAAAGATCAGAGATATGAGAAAAAAACTTTGGTAAATAATGTAACTTTGGCAAAAATTGTAAAAAATTAAATATAACACGGAATCTTAGTTGAAACAGTAGGAGATTCTCTAGAGATGAGCAGATCAATTAGTGGAGGGTCAAGTGAGAGTCAGCTTTCCAGAAATTTGTGGTTTCATGCAAATTCAAACATTTTGTGATTCAACTCACTGTTAACAAAAAAACAAAAACAAACATGTCTGGCACCATTTCACGCACTGAACGATCAGAGACCAAGCGAATGTAATTTTGCATTGCCATATGGGTCAACCCATAATGCCCTGCAGCTATTTCATCCTATCATACATTGTAGAGTATTCTTATCATGCCTTTTACAGACATTATCATAACTTGAACAGTGATGGTCAGTACCTGCGCCATCACACATCAGCGGTTTCCAGTAGAGCACAGTGTGCATGGCAGAATCATTTTCTATTTCCAGAGTCACTGGGTAAATATTACTCTTCTGCAGAGTGTAAGCTTTTATCGTCAGTGGGGTTCTCTCTCTTGTAGAGTGTAAGCTCTTATGATCAGTCGGGTTCTCTCTCTTTCGTGTAGAGTGTAAGCTGTTATGGTCAGCAGGGTCCTCTCTCTCTAGTACAATGTAAGCTCTTATGGTCAGTGGGGTTCTCACTTTCCTGTAGAGTGTAAGCTCTTACGATGAGTGGGGTTCTCTCTTTCTTGTAGAGTGTAAGCTCTTATGATCAGTAGGGTTCTCTCTTTCTTGTAGAGTGTAAGCTCTTATGGTCAGCAGGGTCCTCTCTCTCTAGTAGAATGTAAGCTCTTATGGTCAGTGGGGTTCTCACTTTCGTGTAGAGTGTAAGCACTTATGGTCAGCAGGGTCCTCTCTCTCTAGTACAATGTAAGCTCTTATGGTCAGTGGGGTTCTCACTTTCCTGTAGAGTGTAAGCTCTTACGATGAGTGGGGTTCTCTCTTTCTTGTAGAGTGTAAGCTCTTATGATCAGTGGGGTTCTCACTTTCCTGTAGAGTGTAAGCTCTTATGGTCAGCAGGGTCCTCTCTCTAGTAGAATAGAAGCTCTTATGATCAGTGGGATCCTCTCACTTCCTTGCTCCTCTCCCCGATGTGCAATTTACAAGCAAATACTAGCACATTTATTATTATTCGCTGAGAATCAAATTTTTTTTGGGGAAAAGTCAGTGAATTTGGATTTCAAAGGATTCACTTAGCTGGATAATTTTCTCATAGAAAAACAGGCACAAAAAAACAAATATCCAAAAATGAAATAAAAAATCTTTTTGCAAAAATGCATAAAGGTAGTAATAATAATAAGGGTATTTAGTAAACATAATTTTGATCAAAATAATGTACAAGCCATCCCGCCACGTCAAGGCAACCCTTTGTGGGACAGTCCTACTCTAATATTGAAAACCTTTCCACTTGTCAAGTGATGTAAATGTGAACAAGGGCAGAGGGACTCTCTGCCCTTGTTCACATTTACGTCACTTGACAAGTGGAAAGGTTTTCAATATTAGAGTAGGACTGTCCCACAAAGGGTTGCCTTGACGTGGCGGGATGGCTTGTACATTATTTTGATCAAAATTATGTTTACTAAATACCCTTATTATTATTACTACCTTTATGCATTTTTGCAAAAAGATTTTTTATTTCATTTTTGGATATTTGTTTTTTTGTGCCTGTTTTTCTGTGTAATGGTCATGTGTTAATATGCATTTACATTTTGCATACACATTAACTTATTTTTTCAGTTCAGATCTAGTTTTCTATAATTTTCTCATAGTAGATTAACTTTAAAGCAGTCTCACATGCACACAAGTAAAAACATTATTAGGACATGCATCAGCTGAGACTCGTCTCAGCAGTGTTCAATGGTGACACAACTTATCTGTAAAATCGTGCTGCCATTGGTCGCTCTGAATGGAAAGTACCATAGCAGCTTACATAAACAATATTATATCAGTTAACAAAAATACACATCTACTGTATGTCACCTTTCTTGCACTTGTATCAGCGTACATGATAAATACACAGATTAATACCAATATGCAAAATGTAATATTCAAATTATTTAAGATTTGCAGGTAGAACATTGGTTTTATTACACATTCATTCAATTTCTTTTATATCAGCCATCAAAGAGCAGAACTTTATCTATTAGGCGAGGCAATTAATTTTCTCTTAATTGATAATTATATAACTATCTTGATTGCAGGAGAGGAACTGCAATGAACCATAGCACATAATTAAAAGTACTATACATACTTTTCTAATAAGGAAATATAGTAACATAATTTTAGGTTATATGCATCTGATACTCTCGACCTCTTTCATATCATTAGAGCATTTTTAAATTTACCGTATGTAAATCTGTCTATAATTAGTATTTAATATTGTGCAATATTAAACAAGTAAATATAATCTTATTAATATAATAAATAAAATATGTTGTGTTAAGATAATATCATGTGACAAGTCTGAAGCTAGAAACACAAATCCTACGACAAGGAAGCATGATAAGACTTAGGCTATTAAAATTGGCAAAAAAATAAGTTTGACTTTTTAAATAAAAGATTAGCATAACTTCATAAAAAATAAACAATTAAAGAGTTTTAATTGTGTCTAATAAAGAGATATGAAGCAAATCTGAGTTCCACGATCAGAGCCATCCCCACTGGACAATTTCTCTGGACCAGGAGGATCTGTGCCACGGACCATCTGTTTGAGGAGCAGGCCTTGGACCTTGGGGAGAGGTTCAGGAAACACCAATACAGTAACAGATGACAGCACGCAGAAGTAATAATCTTAAGGACATCTTGGTGAATAGCCACCAGAGGAGCAGTCTGAACATGACAAGCCCAAAAATAAGATAGAGCCATAGAAAACAAGGTTGAGTTCACAATAAGAAGTAGGACATTAGATACCCAGCAACGTATCAATAAGGTCAGACAAGAACATATTACAGGAATAAAACAAGGAGTTGGTATAAATTGAAGCCCAATATAGTACAGGAAAATACCTTACTACACAGGCAAAAATTGTTAACTAAGTCTATTAGACCTAATATAATCATCAGGGTTGGTGTTTGTTGGAGTTATAGCCACAGTTACTGCTTTGCTGGAGGGACTATGCTGCACAGAAAGCAGATAGCACTGAGTGAACTGAGTTTGTTTAGTCTGTACTGAATGACCTCTCAATTTTGTTGCATCAGTTCTATGCTGTATCCTTAATGTTTTGATGAGGATAGTTACTGTTTGGCTCAAGTAAAGCAGATCATTCTCCCACAATACGAGAGAGCTTGTGATTCTGCTGAAAGCTAAAATCTGCAATAGGTTGTGAATTTAGACACAAGCCAGCAAAAAGAACAGCATGACAATCAGATAAACAGATTAATACAAGGATTCTCCCAAATGTTCTCATCACACGTATTCAAGTAGGAAACAGTACATACATGTGCATGTCACAAAATTAGAATATGATCAAAAAGTTAATTTATTTCAGTTCTTCAATGCAAAAAGTGAAACTCATATATTATATAGTCATTACAAAGAGAGTGATGTATTTCAAGTGTTTATTTCTGTTAATGTTGATGATTATGGCTTACAGCCAGTGAAAACCCAAAAGTCATTATTTCAATAAATTAGAATATTTTTTTAACACCAGCTTGAAAAATGATTTTAAAATCCAAAATGTTGGTATACTGAAATGTATGTTCAGTAAATGCACTCAATACTTGATTGGGGCTCCTTTTGCATCTATTACTGCTTCAATGTGGTGTGGCATGGAGGCGATCAGTTTGTGGCACTGCTGAGGTGTTATGAAAGGTCAGGTTGCTTTGATAGCAGCCTTCAGCTTATCTGCATTGTTGGTTTTGGTGTCTCTCATCTTCCTCTTGACAATACCCCATAATGGGGTTAAGGTCAGGCAAGTTTGCTGGCCAATCAAGCACAGTGATACTGTTGTTTTTAAACCAGGTATTGGTACTTTTGGCAGTGTGGACAGGTGCCAAGTCCTGCTGGAGAATGAAATTTCCATCTCCAGAAAGCTTGTCGGCAGAGGGAAGCATGAAGTGCTCTAAAATCTCCTGGCAGATGGCTGTGCTGACTTTGGTCTTGATAAAACACAGTGGACCTACAACAGCAAATGACATAGCTCCCCAAACCATCACTGATCGTGGAAACTTCAAACAAGACCTCAAGCAGCTTTCTCCAGATTCTGGGACCTTGTTATCCAAGGCCTAGTGTGAAGTATCCACAATCAATGCTGGTTTCAGGAGCCATGTCATCTGCTGGTATAGGTAGACTGTGTTTTATCAAGACCAAAGTCAGTGCAGCCATCTACCAGGAAATTTAAGAGAACTTCATGCTTCCCTGTGCCAAAATCTTATTGGAGATGGAAATTTCATTCTCCAGCGGGAATTGGCACCTGTCCACACTGCCAAAAGTACCAATTCATGGTTTAAAAACAACAGCATCACTGTGCTTGATTGGCGAGCAAACTCGTCTGACCTTAACAACATAGAGAATCTATGGGGGTATTGTGAAGAGGAAGATGAGAGACACCAGAACGAACAATGCAGATGAACTGAAGGCTGATATCAAAGCAACCTGGGCCTCCATAACACCTCAGCAGTGCAACAGACTGATCGCCTCCATGCCACGCCGCAATGATGCAGCAATTGATGCAAAATGAGCCCCGACCAAGTATTGAGTGCATTTACTCAACATACATTTCAGTAGGCCAACATTTTGGATTTTAAAATCATTTTTCAAGCTGGTGTTATAAAGTATTCTGATTTGAGATAATGATGTTGGAGTTTTCATTGGCCGTAAGCCATAATCATCAACATTAAAAGAAATTAACTCTTGAAATACACATAGTGTGCCATACAGAATAATGAGCCCAGATATTGCTCCATACATAATTGGTCCCATATAATGTTCCA
>VIAB01018609.1:0-16495 GCA_009801035.1 Oophaga pumilio | reverse complement strand
TACAGTATTATGGGCACCACATAGTGATCTATACAGAATAATGATCCCCATATATTGCTCCGTACAGAATAATTGACCCCATATAATGCTCCATACAGAAAAATGAGCCCCATATGATGCTCCACACAGTATAATAAGCCCCATATAATTCTCCATACAGTATAATGAGCCCCATACATTGCTCCGTACAATATAATGAGACCCATATATTTCTCCATTCAGTATAATGGACCCCATTTATTGCTCCATACAGAATAATGAGCCCCATATATTGCTCCATACACTATTATGAGCACCACATAGTGCTCCATACAGAATAATGAGCCCCATATAATGCTCCATGCAGCATAATGTGACCCATAAATTGCTCCAAACAGTATAATGAGCCCCATAAATTGCTCCATTCAGTATAATGCACCACTTATATTTCTCCATACAGAATAATGAGCCCCATATATTGCTTCATACATAATGGGCCTCATATAATGCTACAAACAATAGATGATGGTCACCATGTAATGCTCCATATACAATGGGCCCCATATAATGCTCCATACAGTATATGATGTTCCCCATATAATGCTCCAGTATGTGGTGGGTCCCATATAATGATCCAGTATATGCTGGGCCCCATATAATACTCCAGTATATGCTGGGCACCATGTAATGCTCCAGTATATTCTGAGCACCGTACAATGCTTCCAGCTTTCTGCATTGTGGCTGTTCATACAGAGGGCGCACACTAGTCATGCCATTACACCCTGTCACCTGAAACGTCCCAGTCAGGAGACTGTTATGATTTGGTAGCTGAGGAGAGCAAGCAAAAAAGGAAATACACCAGAGAGGTTGGAATCTATGGGATTGCAGTACCCTGACTAACCACCACAACTAAAAGCAGCCGTGGAGCGTACCTACGTTGGTACTAGACGCCTCGTCACAGCCTGAGAAGCTAACTACACCTAAAGACAGAAAGAGGAAAACTATCTGCCCCGGAGCAGATCCCCAAAGAACATAGAAAGCCCCCAAACATGTAATGGCGGTTAGACAAGAGGAAATACTGACACAGACAGAAAATAGTATGAGCAAACGTTGGGGCCCAAACTTCCTAAATAGAAAAGGATAGGAAGGACACTTACTGCAACCCCAAAAAACCCTGAAAAGTACCAACTCTACTAATTACAAAAACACCTGAGATCACACGACCTCTACCACCTAAATTAGTTCTCTGGTGTAACAAAACTAAACAGCAGCCCCTGAAAAAACTGGAAAAGGCAAATGAACAAACAACAGTGGCTGAACTAAACTGAGAGGAGCACAAGCCCCCGGAGGGGACCCGGCAGACCCCCACAGAAGTGCAGTACAAAATGCAAAAAGCAAGCACAAAAAAACAAAAAGAAGAAAATGTCTTATCTGTTAGCAGAAGATGCAGGCACGAAACAGCAGGCTACAAAGTGAACAGGAATCAAAGATGAGACCAGAACAATTGATCACCGGCAACCCTGATGGGAGGGAACCTCCCTTATATAAGACCAGTCAGTAACACCTGATCGCCAATCTTCACAATCTTCACAATCTTCATTGGATAGTTCAGTACTGTTTGTAACCACCAGAGGGAGCTTCTGCTCAGAATTCATTTCTAGCACATTCACAACAGGAGACATGGAAGACATCGCAGCTGCGTTGGAATGGGGAGAGGTAAGTATTGCAAGTATCGAGGCCATGAGCAATGGGGGGCCCACTCTCGGGTGCTGACACTGGGCCCCATAGTGCCAGTGTCCCCAACAGTGAGTGGTCCCCCCTGCCTGCTCAGGGCCCAGGCACTTGCCGTGATGCGCTGGGTGCTGACTCAGTCCCTGCCTGGAATCCTGGAAAACACATGGTGGTGGAATAACCAGATCATTATTTAAAAGCTGCCAACCCATTAAGGAAGAATTAAAGATTCATGAGTCTCCCGTACTTCCATAGGTACCAATGTCTACAATTACAAACATGTAGTTACTGTCAAGTAATGCCAACAGTACTACAGAAAAGTTTGTAATTGTAATATTGTGACCCCGAAATCGTCGACTTCTTGACCCGGATGTGTTTCCCATCCAGGGCTCCGATGCAGTTCGGAAACTGAAATTTGAGGTGAAATACCAGCGCAATATGGTCCCAGTCAGGTTGCACATGCTTCAGCATCACAAATGAAGAGTCCATTCCATATCTCGACACGTTTTCCAGACAATTGCAGATATTGTAGATTTGCCCAGTTGGAACTCCAAATGAAGCGCAACATAAGACAAGCCAGTAGATCGGAACCTATTGGAAAAAGGTAATAATGGGCAATTCGTTTGTTTATTGGCTACATTTTTCCGAAAAAAAACATATGAGCATATATTTTGACAAGATTTCTCTCCTTATTTGATTTAGGAACAGTGGTACGAAGCTATTATGCTACATGCAGTTACGCATGTTTCTTGTATCACAGGTGCAATTAGTGAGATATTTCAAGGATAGAGGATAACAGCATGGGGATTTGGCAGATGTGGGCGTAGCATAAACTCACAATACAAGGCATCCCATTATTGTGTACTGCACAACCTTAGTCTAAAATAAACCAATTGCAGTAACACTTGATCACAAACACAGCAAAATACACATCCTTTCACAGTTAAAAACCAAGGCAACATAGACACACAGAGAGCCAAGGCAATAAGAGGCAAAGTTTATATATAGTATGTTGCGCAGCTAATCATACCGCAAAGTAACGTCTGCAGCATCCACACTCCTATTTATAGGACAACACTTACTGTGCTGTGAACAATTAATGGCCCTGAAGTAAGATGTTTAGGAGCAAATAGTATGTCAAAAATCATTCCCACATACATTAGGGTCACAAGGCGGAAATACTTCCACGCATGTTGGTATGCTGTTATGTTATTCCCGGCCTGGGACCCGCCAAGCGATGGTCAAATGTCTGCAGACTCTTCTGACAGTATCCAAAAATCTTGTCTGGATGCATACAGAGCTCCCTTTACAGCTGCTGGAAGTGCCCTCTTGTGGTCCTTTTATTGAGGAGTAGATGGACCCAGTGACTGCGCCGCCTACTCAGATCAACTATAATTGGGTACAGACCACCAAACTGGTGAGATAAAACCCAATGGAGAAGGATTCCCTCAGTTGTGTTGAAGGACAGGTGGAATGACATGTTGTAGGCAACCACTCACAGGAAACAAGCCTTCAGGGGTAATATTGAGGGGAAAACTAAACAATAAGGATGGCCTAGCAGTGTGGGGTCCTGTAAAGTGTGTTTTTATTAGTTTCCAATCAAGAAAAACCTTTAGGTTTTTAGTGCATTTGTTTGCAAACACATGATGGAAATCTAATGCCAGACGGATGGCATACGCATACCAAATGATGGCATGCGAGAACAAAAATCGCACAATCGCAATACACTCGCATTCCACAAAGAATACCAAATGCAGAACACTCGACCGTCTCTGCTGCATGAATATCGGACTGCTTGTGTATCCCCAACCTAAAAGTGAACTGTTTTCAAGTGATTTAATTAGTAATAAAAATTGTCATAGCTGCTATCACATATTAATTTGGCATTTATACACTGTGAATAAGGCCATGGAGTCACATTTCTATAGAACCTTCTTGATGCTGATACTTTATACAATGAGAGGATACATAACATATTAGCAAAATAATAAAATAAAATACACGTTAGCAATTTTTCTTTTATTTTACCATTATGCATCATGCTTTATACAGTATTTAGATTACATGAATTGCAGATCGCTCAATTTCAAAGAAGCTTTCAAAAGAAGAGGCTTATCTAAGGCAGGGCATGTGCCCTATGAGTAGAGGGCAGCGGGGTTGCTGGCAGGACCACGGTGCCAGTCAGCAAGGAGAAGTTCCGCAGTACTGCCCTGCGCATGAATGAGCTGTCAGCCAATCAGTGCACATTAATCGCCTGTACACCAGAGCAAGAACGCTCACTGCCCTGCCTGTGTGTGAGAATGCAGTCAAAACCTTAAAAATGCTGCAAGCAGAGGGGCGGCTCCAGGGACCTGATGGCTGCACTGCTGTCAGCTGCATGGGTGAAATAAAGCACAGTGAAAAGGATGTAAGGAACATAATGTGATGAGTGGGGCTTATTGCAAAGGGGGCATGGCTTCAAGTGGACTCTACGGTTTAGTGCAGGAAGGGAGGCTGGTGGTTACCAAGGACATCAGTTTGGAAAGAAGGCAGGTAAGTATAGCACTGTGATGTGAAGTGTGGTCCATTCTATAGGTGTATGTGTGCATCATGTATAGTGTATTAGTGGTCAGTGGCTGGTGTAATAGTACTGTTGGACTGACGTGTTTCGTTGAGGGCAATATGGTTAACATGTACAGTATGTAGTATTACAATTCTGGCGCATTATATAAAGGCATATATATTTATTGTTTACATGAAATAACTAATCTTTTCAGAGTGACCTAGTTCTCTGGATCACCCTTGGGCAGGCCTATGCAAAGTGTGGCCTTCAGACAAAGATAGCTGAAGAGTTGAAACAGTGGCCCATGGGCTGAAACATGCACGCCGTCCAACCATCGCCGCCATCACATCTATCCGCATCCTCAGGATGCAGACAGTGGTGAACACATTGGTGGAGGAGGGGCCGCCGGCCCACTATTTTACCAATCAGCATGTGAGACATCTGACGGGATGACGTAATTTCATCTCATCAGCTGTGCTCTGTGGAAAGTCAGTACACAAAAGACAGGAGCAGAGGCAGAGCGCTGGGGAAGTGAGGTGAGTATGTGTTGGTATTTTTTTATGAGTATGGGATTTTTGTTTGTACATAGGAATTTATGTGGGGATCACAGTGTATATTGGAGGCTATGTGGGGTTTATGGGATAACTTTATGATCTCATAGGGTTCAACTGCTGAAATACCCAGCAATCCCAAGATTAATGCTCATCAACCCCATCTCGAATGAAGCAGAGGTTGTGCATGCTCGACTTCCGCTCCATTCACAGTTTGTGGCTATTCCTGGCAGTACCATACACAATGAACGCAACAGAGGTAGATCATGCTCTCCTGTGCTCCATAGATATGGGATAACTTTTTTTTATAAAAAAAAAAAATTTAATGACAAAAAAATTAATTCTAATAAAACTCATACTTTTTTTTTTTTACAGAAAATTGTGGTTTGGTTTTACAATGCAGTTTTTGGCATTGCAACTTTTCAGAACCCTGTAATACATTGGGATCAGAAATGACAGTCACTCTACGGCACCTGCGTACAAGAAAATTGTCCGCATACAATCCGTTTTTTTACTCAGCAGCTATTAATCTTTTGCTGGACAATTCACAGTTTCCCATCGTACAGAATGGGCAATGTATACATAAAAATCGGATGCTATACTGATGGTCCGTATGGCATCCAATTTCTTTCCCGCACTCATCCGATTTCAGAGTGATATTGCAGCATACTGAGATTTTTACTCGTAAAATGCAGCTGAGAAAAAACGTAGATCTGCATTGCCTCATTGTATGACATTGGTCCGAGTATATGGTCGTGGGAGCGAACCCTTACTTTGATTCGCTGACTAGCTACCCTTCCTTTCTTCTCTCAAGGAAGAAGAGACTGTAGTATTTCACTGAACATTGAGAGAATTAGGCCAGGATCACACTTGGTAGAAACTCGCACGAGTCTCGCACCTCAATACCCGGCACTGCCGCCGGCACTCGGACCGGAGCGTTCAGCTGCATAGAAATACTTGCAGCTGCACACTCCGTTCCCGAGTGCTGGGTATTGAAATACAAGACTCCTGCGAGTTTCTCGCAAGTGTGATCCCGTCCTTAGTAAGAGCAGCTTGTCTGCACGTGACTGTATGTATGCAAATCACATATGAGTGGTCACATGGATACCACTGAAATTGCTTACACGCTTTATAGGAGGGGGCCACAAACTAAATTCTTACCCCGGGTACAGGAAAACCTAGATACGTCTCTGCCAAAAGTGTATTATCCCTGTGAATGTGCTCTGTCAAGCCTCTTATGCTTACAGCAGAGCTGTGTGATACACATACTCATAGTATGCAGCCATATTATTAGGCTTCAAGATTCTTCCGCTGCACGGGATAGACATGACATGGACAATCAGTGTAGCTTGCGACAAATGCGCACACATTTTCCAGCTGACAGGAAAGAGCATCAGCCAAGAACAGGAAACTTAGCCTGCTAATTTTCCTGGTAACCTATAAAAAAAACAGGAACATGCCTCCACAGATATCAGCAACGTGGCCAGACATATTAATGTGGAAATGTTGATTGTTCTGGTGCAGGAGAGGCCTGAGATATGTGAACAACGTGACACCCATTATGTGGACACCAATAGAAAGAATGCAGCTTGGAGATGCATATGCTGACAGATGTTCCCCAATTATGATGACAGTACATGTGAGGTCCATCAGGAAATTACTAAGTAAAGTAAAAACTTCACAATATTAATTAAGTAAAAAGGCCCCAACAAAAAAAGATAACATTATCCTACGTGATGTTCTTTGGTATATCGGGCCTGTTTTTCCCTTTAAACTTGGCAAGTTGAATACGACTTTACATTGTAACCTATCTTTCTAAATGCAAACACGGTGATCATATTTTGAATAATGTTTTGTGTTACTTGTCAGTGTATGATGTCAGAAGACGCTGGCGCAGCTGCCGTGATCAGTACTGCCGTGAGCGCCAGCAACAGGCCAGGAGTGCTGCAGCAGCCACTAAAAAACGGAAATATATATTATGACCGATTGAATTTCCTTGCTCCCATTCTGGATCTACGTTCGTAAGTGCATGCTTGACAGAAAATTTGAGACATGGCCTTAAGGTACATCAATTGATTTGTATTTTTAATTTAACATTGACAAATACCAGAACTGACTCAAACATTACTGAACAAGAAACAACATTTGATTCCGAGGTCAACTTGGAACCTGTTGGCGAAGTTGAAGATGTGGCTGGACCTTCTTCTGCACCATCAGCAACAAATCAACCACCATCACCATGACCTTCTGCAGGACTTGAGACCAATCGAGCAGATGAATGTGGACATAGTAGCAGTCCTATGCTACCCCTGGATATCTCATCATAGGCTGCAGCCATCCCACACCGGGGCTGGCGCAGGAGGGAGCTACCGGTAACAGGAGCCAAGTAGACCTAGGTGTTTAGGACTATCTTTCACTCACTGTTAACGATGATGGAGAGGAGGCATATGGTCATAGTATATGGTATATTTGAAAAATTCCCCGTGAGGTGAGGCTGTGTGCCAGAGGTGCCATAAAAATTGTGATTGATTCATGCACTGTACTTCATATTCCAAGTCTGGTGTTCAACTTCCTTGAAACAAGGCAGATGTCCACCGACAACCACCTACACATGCCTGGAAGCCAGGATGTGCAGACAATAGCACTCCCAGAACCACCACCACCACGGATACTATCACTACAGCCACATCAATCCCCATATCAACACTCCCCACAATATGCGCAATTCTCAAATCATGATGCACCTGCCCAATATGGCCACTAGCACATACCCACTGTAGGAGAGTGGTCACAACATGGGTATGTTCGACATTGCCATTCTGGGGGATTTACCCAAATGGCAAACACAAATCCACATGAGTATGGATATCAATACCCATGTGGACAGCACAATTAACCACAACAGGGCCCTCCCTTGGTTCGGAATCCAGCCTCATACACCTCTCAAGGCCCAATCAGGTAGGACCTTTAAATCCGCAAACCACTTATGCTGGCCTCCCACCATCACCTCCACCTTTATACCAGAATTTGTAAAATAGTGTCTCTTACTGGCTAAAGTTTTTATTTTCAAGTTTCATGTTGCCCTGTAATAGTAACATAAGTAGCCATATGTGTTGAATATGTTTTTTTTAGTGCAAAAACACTGGAAGAAAATTAAACTGTTATTTTAATGTGTGGTTTATGTTTTACACAATATATAGTTGATGTGTATGATTTCCCTTTTTTAAGTTTTGTTAAAACAAAATAACATCACACAGTTCATTGACTAACACATGTTTAATTAAAATAAAAAAACAAAGAATATCATAACATAGACACAGCATTGTCATGCCATGAAGTATATCCCTCTGGTGAAACAAAATAATTAGTAAACATGTCCCGCACTTTAAAACCAGAGGGCTGATGACGCGGAAGCTGAACATGTGTTGTAGCAATGCCATAATTTCCATCCACTCCATCATCACCATCATTTGATGGACAGTCATGGATCCTTGTGAAGTTGTGAAGAATGACACAGACTTTAATTACACCATTACATTTTCTTCACTCAGTTGTATGGCTGTCATCAGGACCTGCCATTTTGCACAGAGGATTCCAAAGGCGCACTCCACCAATCGTCGTGCACAAGATAGTCGAAAATTAAATATTCTGTGCGGGTGGTCTAGGGCTCTCCGTGGATATGGCCTCATTACCTTGTGGTTCAATTAAAAGGCCTCATCAGGAACCATGACATAAGGAAACACTTTCAAACTTGATCCTGGTAGGAGACGTGGGGGTGGGATGTCCAAATCATTACTTTGAAGCCGCCGACCCATTATGGAAGAATTGAAGACTCTGGAGTCTCCAGTTCTTCCATAGGCCACAATATCGACAATTATTAACCTGTATGTGCTGTCGACCAGGGTCAACAACACTACAGAAATTTTTTTTTGTAATTGTAATATTGGGACCCTGAGTTTGGTAGCTTACTAACATGGATGTGCTTCCCATCCAGCGATCCAATGCAGTTGGGGAACTGGCAGGTTTCCTCAAAGCCACAGGCTATCCACAGCCAGTCTTCTTTTCTGGGCTCAGGCATTACAGAATTATGAAGGCGTAACCATATTTCTGAACAAGTAGAACGTACAATGCCTGAGATGGTGGAAATCCCAAACAAAAACTCCAGATGAAGTGCCACATAGGAGAGAACAGTGGATATAAATCTAAAATTAATAAGAAATGAACAGAAATTTAGAAATTGACATCTCCACGCATAATCTTAACAGTGTAGGCCATCATAAAAGTAAGCTACATAGCAAACTAAGCGTTGCCTCAACAAAAGACAACACTAATACATGCTAAGGAACAGATCATTATGACAAATATCAGGGTATGAAAGTGACAAAATGTGATGAAGCAATTTCAATTAAGATGACGGAAACATACAGACAAAATTTAGACAAAAAGCCAAGGGCAGAGTGGGTTTCAAAAAGAAAAAGACATTTAATATCACTCAAATGTGGCACCCCTGAGGGTCCAGTCACCACAGAGGTACTGCACCTCAGCCAGAGGTGTGGTACTCAGCTCTCTGGTAAGGAGGGGACACTGCTAGGTACCCACACACTAGCACTCAACACCAGACCTCTCCAGGCCAGGGAGGGACTAGTTAGGTGTGGGTAGAGAAAGTAGGGAAGGGGGACGAGCTTATTGAGTGGTCTGAGGGACCACAGAGAGTTAGTGACAGTTGGAGGAAAAGACAGTTGGAGAGAAGTTGAAGTTGGAGGAAGGAGTTTGTGCTGTGAACTTGAGCAGAGAGGAGCTCGTCCCTGTACCAGAGGACAGTAGAGAGAGAAGAAAGACAGAAGAGACGGAAAGAGAAGATTGATAGAGAGAGAGGAAGGAGGGGTCCTAGGGACACGGGAAGTGAGGAACCCACCTGTGGCACCCGAATTCATGCTGACCATAGTCTGGTGGAGGAACTGGGTCGCAGTAGGGGACCGGCCCCAGTCTAGTGGAGAAACTGAGGACTCAGCTAGCTAACCAAAAGCTGCAGTATCTGTATGTGCTGCAGCCACATCCACACACATTTGCTGAAAAGGCATCCGCATAGGATCAAGGGGACCTAGAGTACATCGCCTGACAGAATCCAAGGCTGCTGGCTTGGGACACTGTGTGTGAATGCGCAGGACAGGAGAGGTGGGAGCAAGTGCAAGGAGATGGCCAGGAAAGGAACACAAGAAGGGGGGACATGGTAAGTGTACCCCAAACTACCAGAGACCTGTCTGGACCACCTACCCGGAGGACACAGCACCCCTGCTGGGGATTGTAACCAAGAACTGTGAGTAAACTGAAAAGACTGCACCCTGCTGTGTCCTCAGAATTATTTACTGCCCTGCACCATAACCAACATCACCATCTTTAACACTTTATCTGCCCTGGGGCATAACTCTACCCATGGAGAGCTGTAACAACCCTGCTGCGTCACCAACTGCCGCAGTGGATCTGAATCGCTGCGCGGTGCCTGGAAACCCGATGTGTACCTTGGTTACCAGCTCCCCTGCAGCAGCGTGCTGGTATCCAACGTACACATCGGGTTTCCAGGCACAGCCCCGCACCTGGAAACCCGATGTGTACCTTGGTTACCAGCTGATCGCTGGTCTCCTGCCTGCCACACGCAGCGATGCGTGCTGGCCAGTGGGTGACCAGCGATCTAAAAAAAGTCCAGGCATTTCTGACACGACCAGCGATTCACAGCAGGGGCCTGATCGCTGGTACGTGTCAGACATAGCGAGATCGCTGCTGAGATCGCTGTTGCGTCACAAAACTTGTGACTCAGCAGCGATCTCACTAGCGATCTTGCTATGTGAGACGGGGCCCTAAGTGTGACCCCGGCCTAAAAGCCTTTCTCCTTATCAGGTGAGAGCCCCATCATTTATTTTCGCATAAGTTTTTCTGTGTTGTTCCAATACACACAACGGAAATAAACGTGTATAACAAAACTTGTGTAATTGCAATTATTAATTTTTTCAGAGTAATACTTCATTTTCTGGAACAATTTCATGGGTGCCTACACTTTCGGCCATAAGTGTATAGCAGCACTGAATTTCAGTGTTGATTTTTTGGTTCTTCTTTTGCATTGAACTCTTTCTAGCAATTAGTGTCAAGCAGATTTTTGGTTATCTTGAATTGTTGTGTATCTATTGGAGATAGAGCACTGAAATGCACAGCTTAGAATAAAAATCATTGTGAGCAGTAAATTATATTCTTTGTTATATTTACCTTATCTAAAACTCTATTCCAGGATCAATATTGACACTGGTAATTCATTCCAGTCCTTACATACTTTTGTGCGATGAAACAATAAGCTAGAGATTAAATATGTCCAGTGCTAGATACCACTCTGAATGGAATTTATGGCACTTTTATATAAATCTGTTTAATGTCCATTATGTAACATATGCCAAAACATGTCATTTACATAATATCCTACTTTTCATGATTTTCTACCTGTTGTGAAAATGCATCAGTTTCTCCAGTAGTAAAACAGCATAATGAGCCAGAATATAACATTTGGGGAGATGATGTGTTAGGAACATGTGCAATTTTTTTCTGCCACTTTCCCTTTAAAACGAAAGAATTCACAAACTCTGTCTCATACCACCTCCAGAAAAAAGCCTATGGGTGGGAGATGTTTTATATGCGGTGTCAAAGGAAAAGTAATTCAGTCAGAAAAATTCTAGCAATTTACAGAAGTGGGACAAAAGTGGTGATTCGCAGAAATGGAACATGTCATTTGTATATGAAGTATTGTTTAAACCGGGGGTCTCAAACTCAACTGGGTAAATTGGCCGCACATGGAAACAAATTCATGTGAAAGGCCATGTTCTTTGTGAGAGAATATAGTGTTTTCAGTAATACCATTATTTTTCTATATGACTGATTGTCATTTTTTTTTCATGTTTTTTATTGTTTTACATAGTGTTTATCATATGCGCTATAGTACAGGTATTCTCTTTTACTTATTTTTTTACTTAAAACAGCATTTTTAGTGGGCAAATATTATTCCATTATTTTTTTATTCTTTATTTTAAATTTTTTAAAGAGTTTTCCTTTTTTTAACCTCCAATCGGCTCCATACAGTAATATAGTTTTACAATTAGCCATATATAGTAATTCTGGCCCCATCCTGTAATAATATCCCCATTCCTGTAATAAGGTCACAAGTCCTGTAATGAGGTCCCCATCCTGGTACCATTTTATAGAAATGCCCCAATCCTTGTCCCCTTCTTGTAACAATGTTCCCCATTCTGCTGCTCTGTACATACAAATAAAAAAAAATCTTCTCCACTGACCTCGCATAATGAGCAATCTTTGACCCTATCTTTTGTGTTGAAGCATCCAATGAATATGTGTAAAGGTAATTGTGAAGGCAGGGGAGCAGGGTCAGATGTGGCATTGCCTACTGTGATTGATTGATCATGTGTTATTTGCTGTGTATGGAGGTGTTACCTGTCATTGCAAGTCTGTCTTTACTGATAGGAGCCTGCTGAAAACTCTTGCTGAAAGGATTGGAATTATAGGGATAAAATAACCCTAGTGGCCAGTGTGAAAATAACAAAATTTCTAATTTTGTATTTAACTCCTTAATTAAAGAGTACGTGTCATATACCCAAATTATATTAACCTGCAGATATGAGATGAATATGAGGGTTAATAGCATTCTAAAGCAATGTGGCTGCAGCACTGAAATCCAGGCTATTGGGAGGAAATTAACATTATTTTTCCCAGCAGCCCTCACCTTTCAGTCACAGCCTGATATGTCATTCAGTGCTTGGGGTGTGGTTACATCCACCAATCACTTTATACTGAGCGATGACTGAAGCCATGCCTCTATGACTACAGGCCGGAGGCTATTGGCAGGCAAAAAGTTTACTTCCTCCAGGCAGCCAGGCTTTTTTATTGCAGCAGCTGCACAGCTTTAGAACTCTATTAACATGCAGATTAATCCCATATCTGCAGGTTAATAGTGTTTGCGGACATGATAGGTTCTGTAATGCTACACCAAAAGTGTGTAGCCAGAGGTGAAGCCTAGGGGGCGTCTAGCCGAGACACAGACCAGCGAGGGCTTATTGAGTGCACCACAAGGTGCCGTGCACACCGTACCAAAGCCCCGCAGGATGTGTGAGGGCAGAGGGAAGAAATGGGGGTGGAGCTTACCGCCATGTGATGGAACGGGAGCCAGTGGGAGGTGAAGACAGGGACGTGGTCAGAGCAAGCCGGAGGTCAGAAGCCAGAAAGGTAAACAGGTGCCGAGGGGTAATACAGGAGAGGACGGAGTGAATAAATAAGCCGAGAGTCAGAAGCCAGGAGAGAACGCGGTATCCAAGGGCAGGGCAGGAGAATAATCAGAAGGGGAGCCGAGAGTCAAAGCCAGAGAAGTCAGGACGGTAAAAAACCAGGAGACAGAGAAGAGTCAAAGGTCAAACTAAGTCATACACAGATCAGTACACACACACAGAGGAACGATTGTTAACTAAGTAACCTGGGTCAGCTACACTAGCCGAGACAAATGGAAGCATCACCGACACACGACCCAGGAACCACCAGCACTAAATAGCCGCCCCAGAACTAAAGGGAGGCTAGCAAAACGTAACCCTGACCTGACTAGGATGGAGCAGGAACCCTCTGTCCTGAGCCATGACAGTACCCCCTTTCAACGGAGTGCCTCTGGACCCCCTGGTTTCCCAGGATATCGGGCATGAAAAGAACGAACCAGTTGTTCAGCATGAATCGACCGGGCTGAAACCCAGGAACGATCCTCCGGGACATAACCCTTCCAGTGTATAAGATAATGAAGGGCATGACGGACAATCCGAGAATCTACAATGCATTCTACCTCATACTCAATTTGACCCTCCACTGAAATGAGTGGTGAAGGAATCAATGACCCCTTCAAAAAATGCCTCCACTCTTCAAAAGCCAATTTAACAGACAGAAGTTCTCTATTGCCCACATCATAGTTCCTCTCTACCGAGGAGAACTTCCAAGAAAAGAAGGTACACTGCCTCAGATTGGTCAGAGTGGCGGGCCCCTGAGACAACACAGCCCCCACCCCCACCTCAGAGGCATCAACCTTTTCCACAAAGGGTTTGGATGGATCTGGTTGAACCAGGACCGGAGTATTCATGAATAATTTTTTCAAAGATAAGAATGCCGCAGCAGCTGAGGCCGACCAGTTCTTAACATCAGCCCCCTTCTGCATTAAATCAGTGAAAGGTTTGACCACCTGAGAGAACCCCTCAATAAACCTCTGGTAATAATTGTCAAATCCCAAGAAGCGTTGCAGCCCTTTCAAATCCCGGGGCTGTACCCAATTCACAATGGCTAGAATCTTCTTGGGATCCATACAAAACCCCTCACCAGATACAATGAAACCCAAGAAAGATAGTTCTTGGACAAAAAAATTAACATTTTTCTAGTTTAGTGAAGTGCTTATTCTCCCTGAGTCTCTGGAAAACAGCTCTAAGATGACCCATATGGGTCTGCTTATCTGAAGAATAGACCAAAATATCATCTAAGTAAATGACCACAAATCGCCCTATGAATTCGGAAAACACATAATTGATGAAATTTTGGAAGACTGCTGGCGCGTTAGTCAACCCAAATGGCATAACAAGATTTTCAAATAAGCCCTCTAAGTGAGAAATGCAGACTTCCACTCATCCCCCTCCCGTACCCGGATAAGGTTATATGCCCCCCACAAGTCCCATTTAGAAAACCATTTGGCCCCAGACAATTGGTTACACAAATTTGGAATGAATGGAAGAGGATATGTGTTTCTTACAGTAATCTTATTAAGTTCCCGAAAGTCAAGGCACGGGCGGAGACCACCATCTTTTTTTTTTTTAGAAAAAAGAATCCTGCAGCTACAAGAGACACAGAAGGGTGGATGTGACCCTTGCGGAGACTCTCGGATATATATTCTTTCATGGCGGCCAGCTCGGGGCCAGAAAGGTTGAAAAATCAGGCCTTAGGCAATTTAGCCCCAGAAATAAGATCAATAGCACAATCAAATGGGCAGTGTGGTGGTAGTCTCTCAGCCTTGCTTTAGGAGAACACATCCTTAAAGTCCTTCAGGTACTCCGAAATACCATCCAGACCGATGGAGGCCACCAATGCAGGTATTAGACATTTACTAACACATTTACAGCCCCATTTAACAATCTCACGGCTCTATCAATTGATGTCAGGATTATGACATTGCAACCAAGGGAACCCAAAAACCAACCCCCCAGGGAGCTTGTCCAAAACAAAACAGGCTATGTGCTCCAGATGAACAGAACCCACTTTAAGGATGAATTCTTTGGACACAGAACAAATCCCAATGCTTGGTGAGGGGACTAGAGTCAATAGCCACCACCTTCATGGGTATCCCCAACTTGAATGTCCCTATCTCACAATGGGCCACCAGCTTAGAGTCAATCAAATTCACTGAGGTGCCGCAATCTACAAAAGCAGAGATGGGGAAAACACAATTGTTCACACCAATTTCCACCTTCAACACAAGTTTGAAATCTGAGGAAGATAGTACATGAGGGTCTGGGTGGCCTCCTTAACAGCCACCCAGACCTAGATGTTTCCCAAGACATTAGGAACAGGTGAACAAGAAGGACAGTCCTTTCTCTAATGTCACGGGGCTCCACAGTAGATACAGAGTTTGTTCTCCCTTCGACGTCTCCTCTCTTTTTGCCTCACAGAGACGGCTCCCACATCCATGGGCTCAACTGATGAGGAAGGTTCCGATTTAGCCGGGAAAAAAGGAACGTCACGTAGCACCACTCTTCTCTCTCGAAACCTGTGATCCATATGGATGGCCTGCGTCATGGCCTTCTCCACAGAGCTTGGTGGTGGGGCAGGGCCAATGCGCAATTAAGATGCTCAGACAGGCCCCTACGGAAAAGCCCTCTCAAAGTCGAATCATTCCAGGATACTTCTGGTGCCCATCGTATGTGCTCAGAACAGTAACAATCAGCAGAGAACTTCCCCTGAGTGAGACTCATAATCGTGTCCTCAGCCAACTTCACTTGATCAGGTTCATCACAAATTAGGTCCAGGTCCTCAAAGAACCGATCCACAGACAATCTCTCAGGAGAGGTGGGGGATAGAGAAAAAGCCCAAGCCTGCGGCCCATCCTGTAACAGAGATATAACTATCCACACCATTTGACTCTCATCACCAGATGAACGCGGATGCAGAGAACAGTAATTTGCAAATCTCTTTGAACACCCTGAATTTACTTTTATCCCCAGAAAAGGTATCCGGAAGTTTGACAGAGGGTTCAGGGGAAAATAAAGAGACATCTGACACACCACCACTCACACTGCCAGATGAAGAGGAGGAACCCCGCATGGTGCTGACAGTATCAGCTAACTCTCTCTGCACCTGTTGGTGCGAGGCAACCAGAGCCCTTTGCTCTACTGACAAATTCTTAATCATTTTTGTCAGGTTTGCCACCTGATCAGTGCGCGGAGTGAATCCATGTAATACAAAAAGTGCCCCGGGGAAAATAAAAGGGTCGGAGAAAATGTAATGCTACACCACAGGTGTGTAGCCAGAGGTGAAGCCTAGGAGGCACCTAGCCGAGACACAGACCAGCGAGGGCTTAGTGAGAGCTGTTATGATCTGCTACAAGCACTAAGGAAAGGTGGGAATT
>VIAB01018608.1:0-18756 GCA_009801035.1 Oophaga pumilio | reverse complement strand
GCCACGGACTGGGTCACTGCTGCCGTGACACTTCCCCTTTAAGACACAGGGCCGATACCGAGTATCCCACTGCCCTGGCGGGCAATCCAACTTGGCATCACGAACAGGATACGTAGCCCATTATCACCGGGTCCTGTGTGCTAGAGAAACTGTTTATTGTGTCAGAGACTTTGCTGAAGTGTTGGTACAATTGTCGCCATATTTGCACCACAAGGCTCGCAGGAGAAGAAGGGGCGTGCCGTCATGGGCGGAGCCAGGGAGAGAGCTCGAAAAGTGAAGTGCTGCACGCTGAGACAGCAGCTTGCAGAGCACAGGTAGCTGAGGCCTGGAGTCACGGCATGCACCGCTCACCCCGCCGGCAGAGCAACAGCCTGGTAAGCCAGTGGAAATGCAGAGCCTGGCTAAGATTAACTAGGGGGGGAAGAGAATGTCTAATGCAGGAGAAGATATAGCGGCGGACGCAGCTGCAGCCCCCATAACGCCACAAGTTTCAGAGGCAGGTGCAGCCGCAGCTTCAATAGCACAGCAGAATCCAGCGGCCAGCTCAGCCACAGCCACCCAGAGCGCAGCAAGATCTGGCAACCGCCGCAGCAGTCCATATAATGCCGCTATCAATGCCATATATACCAGGAGCGGCCTGGCTACCACAATACTCAGGGAAGCCATATACCCTGAGCGATTTCAGGGAAAGACTGTGCAGTTTATTCGATGTGTACCCCCTGTCTGAAAACCAAAAAGTGAGCATTCTCATTGGACAGTTAACTGGTGAAGCTCAAAGAGAAATAAAGTCCTGTCAGGACACTGATAAAGAGACTGTTAAGCGAATTCTGGCTAAGCTGAGGAACACCTTTGACACCCACACTGCAGCACAAATAAACATGAGGTTCTTTGGGTGCAAACAAACGGTGCAGGACAGTATACGGGACTATGCTCTTAACCTTCAGGAGGCACTGTGGGCCATAAAGCAGATTGACCCAGACAGTGTGCAGGATGGAGACAGATTGTTAAAGGAGCAGTTTGTTGAGGGACTCCTGTCCAGCACCTACAGGTCACAGCTGCGCATCATGGCCCTACAAAACCCTGACTTGAGCTTTGCAGACTTTAAAGACAGGGCTATCTGGGCTTTGCACGAACCAAATGTCAGCCGCCCAGCGCCACCTAGGTGCCCAGCACTTACATACCACCAGGAGGCGTCATCCTTCCCTCAGGCTCCCGCTGAGGCTGACGCACAGACCCTAGATAATGATCCACCTGCAGAGCTGCATCTGCAGGTTCAGTAGCTGACCAAACATGTGGCTACACTAGCCACAACAGTGCAGTCCTTGCAAGTTCCCCAAAAGGAGAGGAGAGAGTTGGCTTCCAGTCCAGATGATGCCCCGTGGCGACAGAAGAAGAGGATCCCACCAATCAGAGGGAGAGACAACGTTAGCTAAGACCAGGATGGACGACCCATTTGCCGCCGCTGCAGCAAAGCAGGGCACATCGCAAGATTCTGCCATTTAAACAAGCGACCCCTGGGGCAGAGGACCAACCCCCAGTTGTGATTGACGGCATCCCAATGAACACTTTGCTGGACACTGGTTCTTAGGTGACGACTATGCCATATATTCTCTACAAACGGTATTGGGTTGACTCTGATCTTACTCGTGGCCCAGATGATGAGCTGACAGTAGTTGTCAGCAATGGTCAGCCTTTACCACAGAAGGGGTATAAGGAGGTGACCATTAAGGTGGGGCGAGTAGAATTAAAAGCCCAAGGTATGATAATTGTAGACATTGATCGACAAGAATGTAACCCAATGATGACCTTTGGTACTAATGTGATAGAAAATTGTCTTGCCGAGTTTATTGTTTTGTTGTAACAGGTAGCCGAAACTGCTGGTTCCTTTGAGCAACGGGTCCTGCAGAAGGAGATCAAGGCCCTGATGCAAAGAGAGCAGGAAGAGCTATCTGGCGGAGAAGTCGGCAGTGTCAGAGTGAGTGATTCATTCCCCATTGCAATACCCCCAAGGAGTGAAATGTTAATTTGGTGTCAGGCAGCCATAGGCCTCAGAGGAAGAGATTATCAAGCCCAGGTAGAATCAGTGTACTCTGATAGTAGGCCCACTATCCTGACAGCCAGAAGGGTAGTCAACGTCCGCAAGGGGAGGGTGCCAGTACGCATCTTAAATTGTGGGGAGAAGGAGGCCAAACTACCTCGGTATGTCACAGTTGCTAAGCTGTTCACTGTCAATAACAACGAAATTCAGACCGCAGAACCCTTGGTCTCGTCCGACCAGCTGGATGACAATGGCTCTGCAAAACAGCAAGAGGATTGGTGTCAGCAGCTGCACGTAGGCACTGACTCTACCCTTCCACACCAAATAAATGGGATCTACCAAGTAGTCCAAGAGTTTGAACAGGTATTCAGCAAACACCTTTTAGACTTTGGGCAGGCAAAAGGGGTCCAACATCATATCCCCACTGGACATCATCCACCCATGAAATAAAGGTACTGGCCTGTACCCCCAAATTACTATCAATCTGCCAAGAGTATTTCACGGGAGATGAAGGAGGCTGGGGTGATCAAAGACAGTTGTAGCCCCTGGGCAGCCCCGTTAGTCCTTGTTAGTAAGATGGTACAATGAGGATGTGTGTTGACTACAGAAAACTTAACAGCATTACCCACAAAGACACCTATCCGTTACCTAGGATAGAGGAATCACTAGCTGCACTGAGAACCGCTAACTATTTCTCTACCTTAGATCTCATTAGTGGGTATTGGCAGTTTCCCATGGCAGAGGCAGACAAAGAGAAGACCGCCTTTGCTACACCAATGGGCGTCTCAGAATTCAACTACATGCCGTTCGGGCTTTGCAGCGTGCCAGGAACTCCAGAGATTGATGGAGTGCTGCCTCGGACATATGAACTTCGAGACAGTTCTGTTGTACCTAGATGATGTCATTGTCTTCTCCAAGAACTACGAGGAACATTTGGAGCACCTGGCTAAGATGTTCGAAGCCCTGTCCAAATTTGGCTTAAAGGTGAAGCCGTCCAAATGACACCTCCTGAAGCCCAAGGTGCAGTACCTAGGCCACTTAGTGAGCGCGGAAGGCGTGGCGCCAGACCCTGACAAAGTCACTGTTATCAAGGACTGGCAGAGGCCCAGCAACATCCATGAAGTATGCCAGTTCCTCGGGTTGGTAGGCTACTACCGAAGGTTCATCAAGTGCTTCACTGAAATAGCCGCACCTCTGCAAAATCTCCTTGGGGGCCAGCCCAAGAAGGCCCGGAAGAAGAGTTCTACGTTTAATTGGAATGACGAACTGGAAAGATTCTTCACTTGGTTGAATTTGGCTCTTACGGGGGATGAAGTTCTGGCCTACCCAGACTATAACCAACCATTCATCCTCTATATTGATGCCAGCAATGTTGGACTGGGAACAGTGCTGTCGCAGGTACAGAAAGGCAAAGAAAGAGTGATCTCCTACGCCAGCAGGAAACTTTGTCCCACTGAAAGGAACCCTGACAACTACAGCGCCTTCAAACTGGAGTTCCTCGCCATTGTCTGGGCTGTGACCGAGCGGTTCAAACACTACCTAGCTGTGGAAAAGTTTACCATCTTCACGGACAACAATCTGCTGACTCACTTGGAAACCGCAAAGCTAGGTGCACTGGAGCAGCAATGGATGGCCCGGCTGTCCAACTACGAGTTCACCATCAAGTAACGAGCGGGGCATAAGAATGCCAATGCTGATGCACTGTCCAGAATGCCCAACTTACCAGATGGGGAGAAGATCTGGAGTCGGACGCACTTGAATAGATCGAGTTACCAGCCTTCCACCGTCCAATTGCGACCCAACGCACCCAAGAGGTGAAAAACAAGTGCTGCATCACAAAAGAGGCCACAATTACCCCATGAGTGGGCAGAGACACAGGATAGCGACCCAGCAGTCCGCCTGGTAAAAGAGCTACTGATGCAAGCTGATTCACGTCCCGGTCCAGATGCTCCACAAGAGACCCAACAGTTGTGGAAGGAAAAGGGCGGGCTGTTCATCTATGAGGGAAAGCTGTGTCGGAGGAGTGTCAACGCCCAACTCACAAACTGGTCTGTCAGGTGGTAGGCCCGAGGCGAGATGCGTCAATGGTCCTGGAAGCGTACCACAATGGAGCAGGACACTTCAGATGGAAGAAGTTAGAGGTCCTACTTCGCGAGAGGTTCTACTGGGTTGGAATGAGGAAGGCAAATGAAGATTGGTGCCGGGAATGTGGACCATGCAACTTGCACAGAAAGGATCGTAACAGCCAGCGAGCCCCGTTGCAGCCAATATTCACCAAACAGCCGCTTGAATTGGTAGCCTTGGACCACGTGAAGCTGACCCCAAGCTGTTAAGGCTATGTCTACGCCCTAACCATCATTGACCATTACTAAAGGTTCCTGGTAGTCGTGCCTGTCAAGGACCAAACAGCAAAGACAGCGGCTAAAGCATTTCAACAACACTTTTGTCGACCTCACGGTTACCCTGAATGAGTGCTTACCGACCAAGGGCCAGCCTTTGAAGCAGAAGTGTTCCAGGAGTTCTGTAACATGTACGGCTGCAAGAAAATCAGGACAACGCCGTACCATCCACAGACAAATGGCATGTGTGAGAAAATGAACCAAGTGGTAATTGACCTCTTGAAGACCTTGCCCCTGGAAGAAAGAAACTTGTGGCCAGAAAAGTTGCCAGATCTCGTGGATCTCTACAACCACATTCTGGTGATTTCCACTAACTGAACGCCAGCCTACTTGATGAGAGCAAGACCTGGCAAATTTCCCATTGACTTGAATATGGGAGTCCTGACACCTGAGGTAACATCGCCAGATGCAGACTGGAATACAGAGCGGCTGCAACAGTACCGCAAAGTGCAAGAATGTGTAGAGAAGAGTTTGTCTCAAGCAAGACAGAAGCAAGACAGAAACTACAATCAGCACGCTCCTGCAGTTCCCTTGTAGCCTGGAGAATAGGTACTCAAAAGGAACAGATTGCTCCACAAACTTGACAATCAGTGGGAAGCTGAACTTTGACAATACCAAGGTGTGCCTTATCAGCAAGGATGGAGGAGAAAACTCTGCAGCTGTATCAAGGGATCATCTGGAACCATACCCTGATCAGCTAAAGGAAAGGATTGCAGACAAAGACATTCCTCAGTCAGTGGAAAAAAAAGAAGAAAAGATCTGCACTGTTGTGAATGCTATGGATTCTGAGTTGGGGCTCCCGCTGGTGGCTGTTGATATTAGTGAAGCTGTCTTGACTGACAGAGGCCCTTCAGCTGAGGATCCAGCTGCAGACGATCTGGGAGTGATGACTTGGGAGATTTAGGGGAGTAGCTTTCCCAGGATCCTCGCCGGTGATTAGTTTTCTCTTCCTGTTCCAGTTTGGAAGTCAGCTGCTGCGGGCTCCTGCAACTTTCAGATAAGCTATTTTCTGCTCGTTTCTGTGGTTTTGTTTTCTTTTGCTTTTCTGCCTTCTGAGTGAGGTCAGCCGGGTCCCCCTGCTGGGGCCTGCGCTGGTCTCTGTTTCTCAGTTATCTCTGTTCATTTGTTCAGTCCCTGTTATTTCAGTGGCAGCTGGGTAGCTACCTGTTCACACCAGAGTTCTGACATAGCGGGGAGAGATCGTGTGGTCTCAGTATTTTTTAGAATCAGAAGTGTTGGAATATTTCATAGGGTTTTGCTGGATTGCAGAAAGTATTAATTTCTGTCCTACCCTATAAAGACAGTTCTGAGCCCCCACGTTTGCTTACTCTATTTTCTGCCTGCGTTTGTATTTCATCTTGTCTCACCGCCAATATATGTGTGGGGGCTACCTATTCCTTTGGGGCGCTACTCCGGGGCAGTTAGCTTTCCCCTTTCTATCTCTAGGCTTAGCTATATCTCCAGCTGTGTTGAGGCGTCTAGGTCATCGTAGGCACGTCCCATGGCTGCTTCTAGTTGTGCAGTTAGTTTAGGGTTCTGCAATCCATTAGTTACCAACCTCTCTGGGTGGGTGACTGGCTACCTCTGCTATTTTTGTTACTGTCCTCCTCGGCTACCATATCATAACACTGCACTGTACTTGGCGAGTTCCCTTCAAATTGGACAAGAGTAAACCAAGCCAAAATAGTCGTGCCCATCTTAACCTTTCCCCAACTAGTAGTGCCAGAGAGAGAAGTGACTCAAACCTAGCCTGAAGATCTGCAAGCTCCAGTGACAGAAGCCACACCTGCAGTGGAACGCGAAAGTCCACCTCCTGCCACCGGTGAATCTTTCATGCCCACAGTGAGTAGGAGCAGTCCTAGAATATCAGGTATACCTGTACTATGTAGAATCACCAGTAACGTAGTCAGCAGAGAGCGCACTACACCAGTGGTAGTTAGCACAGTGAATCCGACAAGGTCACCAACACCAGTGCTCCGTAGGTCTATCCGTACTACCAAAGGCCTGCTCCCTATGACATTCCGCATATAAGTAGAATGTGTACATCGGAAACGTAAATAAGTTAATAATGTTTATAATTGCAACCATTAAGCATTTGTGCCTACAGAGACTACAGTATGAACTTTTGAGCATTCCTATTTCTTTAATTATTTGGATGATTGGGTCACTGGACTCATAGTGACCAGGACAATGCTTGTATATAGTTAGCGCTAATGGCTACAGAACAAAAACCATCTGGCGTGGCCGAAGATGTGGTCCAAAATGAAACCAGCCATGACTTGTAGCCCGCTCAAGGCCTACGTTGAGGGTTTGAGATTGGTCCCTCATATTGTACTTTGTTAGGGTGAAAAAGGACACCCAATTTCAAGACTTCGCCAAATTCATATATTTGTTGTTGAAATTCTGTTATTAGTTATAATATGTTTTTCTTTTATGTTTCCTCAGTCCAGGAGTACTGAAGTGTACTAGGGGGGAATGTGGCACCCCAGGAGTTCACAGTGACCTTGCCTCCCTCCAGGGGAGAGTGATGTCATGCCTGAAAGCAAGGAAGGATCCCTTTAACAGGTAACACACAACATACAACACTTTTCTTACTCCAGACCAAAAGGGGGAGCTCTAACACCTGATTTCAAGGGAGCTTCCCTGGAATTTTCTGGCTGGGAGAGGAGTTAGTTAGTCTGTCTGTAGGGTTGAGAGAGGAAGGACATGCAGAGACAAGCTGGGGGGAACAGGAGCTATAGCAGAGCTCACCCCCAGGTCTGAGCGCCAGAAACCGGACCCTGAAGTCCAAGGCTGAGTGAGTAAGCAAAAGCCCCAGCAGCAGAATCCAGAGGGCAGGAGACAGCAGGTCCTCTGTCCCAACTAATGCTCGACTACACAGCAGCACGTATGAGCCGGAGACTACAGAGTGAAGCGATCCCTGAAGCAGGCTACAGCTGACTGTCATGAGAGTGAAGTTCTAATTAAGTAACAGAGAGAGAGAGGAACTTGAACAAAGCTGACAGCAGCTAGTACCTCAGAGAATAGAGCTAGAAAGGAGACCTCAGATCCCACTTGAGTAAGGAGATTCCCAAATTGCTTTCAGGCTGACCGACTCCAGCACCATCTGTATCCTGATCCCTGGACACTTTGCCTGCAGAACTGTGAGTAAAGATTTGGAAACTGCATCTGACTGTGTCCTCTCAAGTTGTTCCTGCAACACCCACTCAACACTGCTACATCCCTTGCTAAATACTACATCTTTACCATCTACAACATACATCCACCCTGTGGAGAGCTATTCCAACTCTGCTGCATCACACCACCAGTCCCAGAGGATCTGCACTGCAGCGCTGGTCACATCTGACCAGAAACCACAGGTGGCATCATGAACACCTTATCACAAACTCTATTATCCCTTGTAAATGTTCCCCTTTTTTTTGGACGCGCATTGCCACGGACCGGGTCACTGCTGCCGTGACACTTCCCCTTTAAGACACTGGCAAAGTACCGAGTATCCCACTGCCCCGGCGGGCGATCCATGCACACTTCAGGCACCAACAGGCAAGGATTTAGTGGGGTACGGGGGCCTTGGTGGTGAGTAAGCTGGCATATCTGCCAGGAAAGAGGGGTTTCATTCAGAGATGCCAGTGCAACAATTAATACAATATGGGAATCTGGATGGGGACATTACTACAATCTGTTTTCCAGAATTACTATTTGTTGCTAATTGTAATACAATATCACTGTATGTGGCCAATTGAGGGAAGCAAAATTATAAAAATGTAGAAAATACAATTCTAGACAAAGCATGAAAAAATATTTTGCCACTAAAAATGCTGTTTTATATATAAACTAAAATAAACCAAATATGTGCATGTTTGTTATCACCACATACATAATGACCAAAGCTATGAATCTGTACCATAACCCATGAAATTAATGCCATTTCATCAAACACAGAAAAAATATTTTAAAAAATCATCAAAAAGGTGTACAGAAAAAAAAATCACTAAAATGTCACTTTGTCCTGCAAAGAATTTGGCCCTCAAATTAAAATTTTTCTATGTGTGGCCCATATACCAAGCCAAATTTGAGACCCCTTGTATATAGGGAAGCTGTCGGCCCAAAACACTGTATATATGGAGTTATGGAGACGTCATACTATATACAGGGCTCTTGAAGCCTCTATACTGAATATAGGCAGCTGTGCGAGCCATAATATTGTATATAGGGAGTTGTTGGAACATCACACTGTCCTGTATGTAGTGGAGCTGTTGGGCCATCAAACTATATACAGTGGGAGAAATAAGTATTTGATCTCTTGCTGATTTGGGAAGTTTAACCAATGACAAAGACATGAACAGTCTATAATTTTAAGGGTAGGTTAATTTTAACATTGAGAGATAGAATATCAAAAATAAAATCCAGAATATCACACTGTATAAATTATATAAATTTATTTGCACTTTGCAGTGAGAAATAATTATTTGATCCCCTACAAATCCTTTAAGGCCGGGATCACACATGCGACGAAGTCGTCTGACACTCGCATGTGAAATCCCAGCTCTGGCACCGGCACTCGGGAGTGGAGCGAGAGGCTGCATATAACTACATGCAGCCGCGCACTCCACTCTCGAGTGCCGGCGCCAGAGCTCGGATTTCACATGCGAGTGTCGGACTTCGTCGCATGTGTGATTCTGGCCTAAGAGTTCTGGCTCCTACAGACTGCGAGACGCTTCTGATAAACTCGTTACCTGAATTAAAGACAGGTGTCTTACATAGTCACCTTTATAAAAGACTCCTGTCCACAGACTCAATTAAATCAGTCAGACTCTAACATCTACAACATGGGCAAGACCAAAGAGCTTTATAAGGATGTCAGGGACAAGATCATAGACCTGCACAAAGCTGGAATGGGCTACAAAAATATATGTAGGATGCTGGGTGAGAAGGAGACAAGCGGTGAAACGCGCATTGGGGTAATAGGACGGAGATTTAGCTCCACATAAGGTGAATCGCTTTTCCATACAAATGTCTTTGCTTCTAACTACTTATTTATATTTGTATTACTATATGATACAGCGTTTGATTCATTTCTTCAGCCTTATAGTGCTTGCACTTATCTATGCATTGCTATTGTTATTTTTCTTTATAGCTAGAATTTACTCCATCTTATTCAGATCTTTTGAAGATTGTTATTTGCACTGGGCACTTTATACAATATTATTACAGGGACAAGACTATATTACATTAGTGCTGGTATATGGAGTATTTTTGAGTTTATATTGATATATGATCAAACTCTATTTATACTGGCTATTGATTTTTTGGTATATGTATTTGCCTGCCTAACATCTATTCTTCTGACATCTGTGGGTTTGATTCTATGTAAGGATGCTTTTGTGGCTGCGCTCTAGTCCTAATTTTTGAGGTATTTTGCTTATTTTAATATTGTTTATCTTTTATTTTTGGCTTAAATAAAGTTGATTGTTTTTATGGATCGCTTCAATTTTTTCTTTCTTTATTATAAGTAAAGGAGTAGTGTATCTCATGGAAGGAGAAGTACCATATTATATTTTTGATTGTGGACATTATATTCATGGCCAGTTGAAAATAAAGCCTGCAATGGTGGGCCACCTTCCTCCACCGATCCGGTTGCAGTTGCTACACTATGGAACAGTAAGCAAATTGTAAATACTTGACAAAATGACTTGAGGAATTTGACTGCCTCTAATGATTTGTGCTTCCAGCACAAAATCTTTTGACACTACAAGAATGTGCTCTGGAAACAAGATTCAAATATACTGTCTTTATTAGTTACATACTAGATGATATACCATTAAGAATTACATGGGAATAATGATCAAGCAATTGAAAGGAGCTGTGGAAAACAGGAATGCATTGGAAGATCTACCCTACAGCGTATCTAAGGGTTGACTTAACTTAATGGATGGAAGCAGAATCATAACAATTGAGCATAGATGGAAGAAAATGTTGAATACAAACACATGCAAACATTGCTAAATTGTTATACTACTAGCTTGGCACGTGCAAATTTTTCGCACAATGGTTGTCGGGGCGCAGGTAATTTCAGAAAAAGCAAGCTGGTCAAATGTAAATGTATTTCATGAGATGCTGAACGCAGACAAGTATTTATATATTTAGATTGGTAATACAATAAATTGGTTTGATAAGTAGAGGCCAAAAAATGCCTGCCGGTTGAGGTGCCACCTGCAGGTCATTATTTTTTTCTGCAGGTTTATGAAAATTAATGTTTAAACTGCATTTAGTAATAAAATTGTGAATGTGTGGTTCGTTTGGCTCTTTTCTTGCTGAAGGGAGTACGTTTACCTTTCAAATGGTGTATCGTTTGTGTGTGTGGGGCGAAGTACTCAGCAAAAAAGCAGTGCATGTTTACAAATGTGTTTGCATATGTGACTCACCTGTAGTGAAGTGTGCAATCCTCCAATGTGCCTGAAATAGGCTGGGCAAGCACTTGGGCAAGCTAGAAAGACCCCAAAGCAAATGTTTGGACTAGTTTGTGATGTCTGTAAGCAGCTGTGTGGTAGTGTGATTTGGGGTAGTGTGCTGCCACCTGCAGATCATTTGACCTTTTAAATGGTGTATCATTTGTTTGTGTGGGTGGAGTAAGAACGCAGCAATTGTGCAATTCAATAGGCAGTGCATGTTTACAAATGTGTTTGCATATGTGCCTCACCAGCAGTGAAGTGTGCAATCCTCCAATTTGTCTGAAATAGGCTGGGCAAGCAATTCGGCAAGCTGGAAAGCCACCAAGTCAAATGTTTGGATTTGTATGTGATGTCCGTAAGCAGCTTTGGGGTAGTGTGGTGCCACCTGCAGGTCATTTTTCCTTACTGCAGGTTTATGAAATTAATGCTTAAACTGTATTTTGTGATCAAATCGTGGATGTGTGGTTTGTTTGGCTATTTTCTTGCTGAAGGGGGCAAGTTTACCTTTCAAATGGTGTATCATTTGTGTGTGTGGGTGCAGTATGAATGGAGATACAAAGTAATCACCGAAAAACAGTGTTTAGAAATAATAGAATAGATTAGTAAATGTGGTTTTAGAGCAGTCGTCTGGATAATATCTAAGATATACAAAGTCATGTACTATTTTGATATAAAATGCCCAGTAAAACCTTTTGTATGGGAGTCAGAGAATTCATTCATGCATAAATATTTTGAGTACTAATTAGGCACAATGAAAAGTAATTACTGGAAAAACATGTGAGGGAAAGCAAATAGCATGAAATATGTAATAGAATAACAACTTTCTGTACACATTTTCATTACAACACATTAACTGCTGAGCACAACATAGTTCTCAAAATTATGTTTAAACACCATTTTAATTACACACTTAGCTTAGAAATAAAGAGTGACATTGTATAACTGTGTATATTAAGCAATGTAACTCATTCTAAAATCATCAGTGGTTTACCATACAGCGAGCTAGATAAAAAGTACTTTCCATTTCAAATGTAATCGGCTCCAGATTTGGTACTTTTCTTTCTCATAATGGATCACACAAAGAGCATTTTTCAATGAAAATAAAATAACACTCTACAACATGGGGAACTTAATCGGTTTCCACCTTCTATTAGGTGATGCCATATTTCTATGATATCTTGTCATTAAACACAGGACCCATGCGTTCTGATTAGCCTGCTACTCAGTTTGAACAACATTCACTATATTGACACTTTAGGATACAGCTTCCAGTCATCTTACCACTGCAGCTTGTCACAGGCCCCAGCAGTCAGGTAACAAAATACTAAGATTTCATCGTTTCCTGCCCTGTTGCAGACTACCAGAACTGGTTCCACAGGAGATAAATATTGTAATGACATGCAAATGGAGAAAAAATAGTAATACCATTTTCAAAATATCTCAATTTATTTAGTATTGTGTGGTATGAGGGTTGTGAGCAGAAATACTCACACTTACATACCTTGGGGAATTATCAGGATACATTACTGGCAGCTCCCTTTGCTTTGCTGACCAATGATCTCTCAGATATGCTTGATGCGATACAAGTTGGAAGATAATGCTGGCCATGACAGCAGATTCAGGCCATTCACGCTGCTCACAGAACAAAAAGCAACATGTGGCTTGGTATTAAAAATCATCACCTGGGACACTGGAAAAATGTCTGTAGTACTAGTACCATGACCAAATCAAGGTACCATCGGGCCGTAAGTGTACTTGAAATGAAAATTAAGTGTCTGAAACTGTAAATTATGCCACCCCACACTACAATCCTGGGGATAGGACAGTTGTTAAGTTCCCTCATGAGGGCCTCCTCATTGAAGTGGCCAAGTCATCTCCAGACCAATCTCTGACTGTAATTGTGTAAAACGAAAAAAAAAAGGGGTAGTAGAGGAGGGCAATATCACATTGAATGGGCAGCACTGCAGTAAATGAGAAGCCTCCTCTATTATTATTCATCTGGAAGAATTTTTCCTCCTCCAGCTACAGGTCAGCAACAGAAGTTACACATATCTATAGGTGTTGTGCCTTAGCACAACACCGCCAGGTGGGCGTATATTCTCGCCTTTCACTATCCTTGCCAGATGTCTAATATCCAAAGCGGGGTCACTTGTGGGTTTTTTCCACTGTTTAGGCACGTCAGGGCTCTCCAAACATGACATTGCACCTGCAGACAATTCCATCAAAGACTGCATTCCAAAACTTCACTCCTTCTTTTCTATGCCCTATCAAGTGTCCAAATAGTAGGGGTCTAGTTTCCAAAATGGTGTCACTTTTGGGGCATTTTTACTGTTTAGGCACATTAGGGGCTCTCCAAATATGACATATTATCCACTAACTATTCCAGCAAATGTTGCTTTAAAAAATCAAATGGCGCTCCTTCCCTTCCAAGCCATGCTGTGCACCCAAACAGTAGTTTTCCTCCACATATTGGGTATTGATGTACCCTGGAGAATTTTCACAACTCCTTTTTTGTACAATATCTCATGTTACCCTTATGAAAATGCACATTTGGAGCTAAAAACATTTTTGTGGGAAAAATGTGATTTTTTTTTTATTTTCACAAAAGGTAGAAAAAATCCAGAGTCCAGAACTTCATAAAAATAGTATTTATTTAATAAGTATAATTATTAAAAAAAATATCAAAAGAGATAAAAGCAGAAGGGGTGTCCACCACTAGGAAGGGGGGCTACAAACAAATGCATTTTGGAAAGTATTCCTTAATCATTGCATGTTCGTGTTGAACCTACTTGTTCTTTGGCATTTTATGTCATATCCTGACAGAACACGGGATTAAGCATCACCAATCCCCGAAGGATTTATAAAAACATACACAGTCGACTATAAGAACCAATAAGCAATGCATATAAAAATCATTCCTAATGATAGATCAAGTCATATTTGATATTCATTCTGAAAGGGGACCTCGTATTTAGCTCATAAATCCACAGTGATTCACGGGTTAACAATTTTATCATTGATCTACTCCTCCATATGGCTTGTTAACCCTCTCTATCCATGTGATAATGCAAGAAGAGATGGCACCATTGTTTTAAATGGAGAAATGTTTTGGAGCTGCTGATCATTTTGTTACTAATTTATTTGCGCATCAGACAAATGTCTGATGAGGTTTTTAAAGAATTGGTTGTTCAACCTACATATTACGCAAGTAATGAGATAAACTATATAAGATGAATTACTGTTTATGAAATTCTTTATACATGTGGTTTTTTGTAAGTGATGATGTAAAATTGGTCGTATTGTTAGCATGTCTGCAGCAAGTGGAGATATTATGTCCACAACGATAAAAGCCTTTGGTAGACAAGAATTTTTTGGAAAAAGGTTTTGATTAATATACAAACTGAGAGATAATAGGTTTCCTAGTGTGGGAGCTTTTTTAATGAAAATTTGATGGGATTAGAGAGAGCATTTTTATTTTTTTGTCTTGATAGAGCATAGGTAAGTATTTATTTATGATTTGTTTAATTGCTGAATTTGTTTCATTGCTTTTATTTTCACTGCTCAATGTTATAAACTTCTGAGAAGCACCAGGGGTTTCAAGTGCTCACCAAACAGCTAGATAAGTTCCCTAAGTGGTCTAGTTTATAAAGTGGTGTAACTTGTGAGGAGTTTCCATTGTTTAAGCACATCAGGGGCTCTCTAAACGCGATATGGCGTCTGCTAATTATTCATGCAAATTTTGCATTCAAAAAGTCAAATGACACTCCTCCCCTTCCGAGCCCTGCCATGTGCCCAAACAGTTGTTTTTACCGACATATAAGGCATCGGCATGCTCAGGAGAAATTGCACAACAATTTGTGTGGTCCAGTTTTTCCTTTTACCCTTGTAAAAATAAGAAAATTTTGTTCTAAATTAAAAAATTTTTGAAAAAAAGTTAAAGATTAATTTTTTCCTTTCCAATTCCAAAAATTCCTGTGAAGCATCTGAAGGATTAATAAACTTCTTGAATGTGGTTTTGAGCACCTTGAGGGATGAAGAATGCAACTGATATTACCTTATATGTCCTTTAGGTCATTCTACACATGCAATAGACCCTATGGTTTACAAAAGTAAAAAAGCTTCTACACACTTGCATTTAAAATAATAAAATGATTAAGTTTCTCCTGGATCTCCCTTTGCTTATTTATCCTCTCCATCCCAACTCCCCATTGTTCCACCTACACCTACATGATCCTTGTCTTTGTGTTTACCTCTGCATGATATTTGTGTATATGTCATTTGATAAACTATTAAAACAATGAAATATATCTGTTTTGACTCCTTGCTGAATTAAAATAAATAAAACTTGCAGCATAACCTTTAGTCTCTCATCCTTTTCTGTGGTTCTGAGGTTCCAACTTTGATTAATCTGGACGATGACTCTATCGAGCACACTATATTCATTGACAGCGCTGCAGGTCTTCCTCCTTTGATACGAAGTACAAAATCGTTAGTGCTCAGAGACATGGCTATGGTAATGAAGCCTGAAACTCAACCACTACTGAATACGACAAAGAAGTTGAAATGTCAAATATGTGAAGAAAGATTTTGAAAGGTGTCATAGACTGATAAGTGTGACTCTTGGACCAAATGGATGAGCCGTTGGCTGGATCAGTAACAGGTACAGATCTCTGCTTTGACAATATCCAAACCTTCAAGGAAACCATAATTTTTATACATGACAATTCTCCATCACATGCATCAAAGTACTCCAGTTCTTGGCAGTGAGAGTAGTGAGGATGGCGTTCCACTCCTCTGACAACTCCTGTCATTTAAATGAGTGAAAATGCATTTTACATGTCTTGTATTGTACTGAATTCTATTGTTATCCTCCTGTAGATGCAGTTCCTGTTTGGTTGGGAATCACAGGGTTAACTGTTGGGCATGAAAATGAATTGGGAATCTCTGTAGTTTCAGGGATAGGAAAATAGTTAAGCCTTGGCAAGTGTAGAAGAAAGGACACCCTCTGGTTAAGGTCATGAAGACAGCAGAAAAGCAGAACGTGAGAAGAAAAAGTTGGGGAAGGGGACTTATGGCCAGGAATCTAAGGATTTCTCAGGGTCATTGGGGAATGGAAAAGTGTCAGCCTGGTCTTTTGAAGCTGTGGGGCCGAGAAATGATGAATCAGCAAGGCAGGGGCACATACAGTAAAGTGGCAGCCACAGGCTCATTGTTTATGTGGTTCCAGAAAAGTGGAAATAAAGTTGGAGGTCATTGTAAAAGCTCAGGAAAAGTGTCTCTATGTTAAAAAAGGTAAGTTATTCCGTAACTTACCAACTGTGCAGATGAAAATGTTTGTTGAAGACATGTCACTTAACTGTCGCCAAAAGAAAAACATCTGCATCACCTGCAATGCTTTGATTGCAAGTGGAACGGCCAGTAAAGATAAGTTTGTTTTTATGGACTGCTGTGGTTTGGGGTAAACAGAGACATGCAATGTGTGGCAGACTAGAGGAGCCATAGGGGTCCATTTCTGTAATCTGTTCACATGCACACACTGAAAAATGAAACCATGTTTTTCTATAGTTGCTCGGGGAGCGGAAGACGAGTAGCTTGTTCATGGTTACTTCCCAGAGCGCTGTTACATTTGGCATAGTTAGGAGAATTATTTATGTGAGGAGAAGACCTGTGGAGCAGATGAGAGGGCGCCTTAAATAAAATATCCCAAGATGGCAGCCAGAAGTATGGACTCTAAGATGGTGATGGCTGATAAGTTGAGAAGAAGAAGAAGAACTGCCTACTGTGGGAGTGAATGACACCCGAGCATGAGAAATTGTGTCCAGCTCACTGAAGTGTTGGCTCAGAAGAGAATGTACTCTGCAGCAGGATCCGGACTAAAATGGGAGATGCAAGCCGTTAGGAGGGCCAGATTCAACATGAAATGCGGTTCTGCAGAGTAAAGGAGGCATGGCTGAAGGCGGAGTTGCTAAGAGTGACACATCATGCAGCGTACGTGTCAGAATTTCGGCCTCGAAAAGGCAGAACAGTGACAAGAGGCGTGCGGCAAAGAGAAGGCCATCGTCATTAGTCTACTTGGAGCCTGAGAGACAACAGTGTCACTCGTGTTCAAAGAAAAATGTTCGAAACACAATGGTGAAACATTCAACAGAGAGATTAGAGAGTCCATGACCACTCCATAGTACCAAGCAGAGGTGGAGCCCACTGCAGAAAGTATGCAAGCCTCAGCTTCATTCTCTCCAGTAAGGCCAAACGCAGTCCAACAACTATTGCATTTTGCTCAGTTGTCAACCCAAAGAAGCTACAGTGAATTCCTCAGAATCATTGAGCAATGGTAAGCCATAGAAAGGAAGATGGTAGAGAGGCTCCAGAAAGGAGCTTCGCTCTGTGTGCCTGATGCAAATGTACCGGTAGTCCAGTGATGACTTTTCTGGGAGTGGCATGGCTTTGCCTGAGAGGACTCTGGATGAAAATAGAGAAATTCCATGAGACATCTGAGCAGTGACCAAGGTTCCCTCTAGGCAGATGCAGTTGCTCAGTTGAAAACATAAAGAAACAGCGCTCCATCCGGGTGTATTAAAGTATAAAAAGTTTATTTCGCCATATCCAGCAACGTTTCGACCTGCATTAGGTCTTTATCAAGCATACCACAACAATGTATGGGACGGCATTAAATAGTGAAGGTGTTCTCAAGGCACCAATCATTATCCAGCATACGCCCATCATTCCAATTATATATACAAACATGATATAAAAACAATCCATACATATAATATAATTCAATATCAATAAAAAACATAATACATAACTATACACATATTAACATCCATATATGGTGCACAGATCACTGTCAGGAGCGGCACATACACTGTATCAAATATTTGTGTATTTACATCGTTATGGCAACCCATAGCCAATCCGTGCAAATCCTTGTATCGTACACGAAACTTACCCAATCGCAAAGTTCTATCTGCAGGAGGAGGCGTGCTTAAAGGAGAGCCTATCAATCAAGATATCACAAAAATATCGCCATCCAATCTTGCTTGTGCTATCTAGAAAAACTAGTTATCGCACATACTAAGCGCTACGGTATCCGGAAGTTACCCCCGATCACACGTGACCTGTGAGTCACAGTCCCAGCGCGCAGGAGAGCGCTGTCAGCAGGGAAAGCACCAGTCACTTGGCTTGAAACCAAGTGGATTTGGGTTCTCCAGATAGTGGCTCCATTGGGTTTGAATGAGAGTTTGTCGTTTATTTCCTTTTTATAAAATTTTTTTTATGTATTTTAACTTTTTATTATTAATTTTTCAGCTTTCCGTGGGATTATTTCTTCTGCATTTGGATGGAATTCATTATATTCTACTTGTTATTTTTTGTAATATTGTGTATTTATTTATTTATTTTTGTATTTTTATTTTATGTCACAGTATATATAATAATTGCACATTATTATTTTTGTATGGTTGTACACCTATCTGTATTTACTTGTATTTTATACAGTTATTCATTTGTACACACAATCTGATATATATTGATGTGTGTCACATGTGTCTCGAACTTGGTTTCTGAGGCACTTATTCTTTATATTAAATATCTATCGCGTGCACATATATACTTATTTGTATTTGGCTAATATGTTTTTTCATATGAATATGATGATTTATATTATTATGTTTGCGCATTTTCTTTTGTTTTGACTGTCATATAATATAATGTATATCCTCATGATTGGTTGTATCTGCTGGTCTTTTTCGTGGACAATGCAACTACTATATATTATGATGTTTACCTTTTTTGACTGTCAAATAATGTCATATATATTCTTTTGTTGGTTGGATCGGTTGTATTTATGTATGGATAATGCAAACAT
>VIAB01018605.1:28989-40606 GCA_009801035.1 Oophaga pumilio | reverse complement strand
TGAAGGAGGGACTCTGAAAGTCACAAAGTCTATTTTTATAGTGCAAGCAGTGGGCTCTCACGTTTCTTAGAGAGCCTTCAGCCGGTTATGCTTTGTTGTTCCCATAATTAAACAGTGGGTCCCTTATACTGTTATTGCATATGCAGTGAGTGGCAGGGCTGCCCAAAATTTGGACGGACCCCAACAACCCTTTGAACAGACGTCATGGATGACCATATGCAACAAAAGTTCCAAGTATTCATTTGGTACTCCCATACTGTTTGCTTATGCATTGAATGCAAGGTCTACCCTGTCCTAACGTTACATGCACCCCAATAACCCTTTGAACCAATGTACTGGATGGCCAGATTAAACCAAAGTTCCAAGTAAGCTTTATTTGGTACAAATACACTGTTTGCCTAGGCATTGAATGCAAGGCCTGCCCTGCCCCATCGTTACATGCACCTCAATAACCCATTGAGCCAATGTACTGGATGGCCATATTAATCCAAAGTTCCCATTTAGCTTAATTTGGTACTGCCATACTGTTTGCCCAGGCATTGAATGCAAGGCCTGCACTGCCCCAACGTTACACACACCCCAATAAACCTTTGAACCAACGTACTGAATGGTCACATTGAACCAAATGTCCCATTAAGCTTTATTTGGTATTGCCATGCTGTTTGCCTAGGTATTGAATGAAAGGCCAGCCCTGTCCCAACGTTACATGCACCCCAATAACCCAATAATCCTTTGAACCAATATACTTAATGGCCAAATTAAACCAAAGTTCCCATTCAGCTTTATTTGGTACTGCCATACTGTTTGCCTATGCATTGAATGCAAGGCCTGCCCTGCCCAAATGTTACACTCACCCCAATAACTCTTTGAACCAACGTACTGGATGGCCAGATTAAACCAAAGTTCCAATTAAGCGTAATTAGGTACTGCCATACTGTTTGCCTAGGCATTGACTGCAATGCCTGCCCTGCCCCAACGTTACACGCACACCAATAACCATTTGAACCAATGTATTGGATGGCCAGATTAAAGCCAAGTTCCCATTAAGCTTTATTTGGTACTGCCATACTGATGGCCTAGGCATTGAATGCAAGGCCTGCCTTGCCACAATGTTACACGCACCCCAGTATCCCGTTGAACCAACGTACTGGATGGCCACCTGAAAGCATTGTTCCTACTAATTTGGTGGTCCCATATTGTTTGGCTATGCAGTAAATTATTGAGCCTGAAGAACATGCATTGGAGAATGTCAGTGTTGAGGATGAAGACCCGGCAGTGGAGAATGTCAGTGTGAAGTCTGGAAAACCTGCAGTGGATAATTTTGGTGTTGAGGCCGAAGAAACTGCAGTGGAGCATTGCAATGTTGAGGCTAAAGAACACCTGGCAGTGGAGCATTTCATTGTTGAGGCTGAAGAACCTGCATTGTTGAATGTCAGTGTTGAGGCTGAAGGACCAGCAGTGGAAAATTGCAGTGTTGAGGCTGAAGGACCAATAGTGGATAATTGCTGTTTTGAGGCTGTTGAACCTGCACTGGTAAATTGCAGAGGTGAGCCTGAAGAACCTGCAGTGGACAATTCCAGTGTTGAGGCTATAGACCTGACAGTGGAGCATTGCAGTGTTGAGTATGAACACAGACCAGTGGAGCTCTCCAGTGTTGAGCCCGAAGAACCTGCATTGTAGCATTGCAGTGTTGAGGAAGAACACCTGGCAGTGGAGCATTTCAGTGTTGAGCCTGAAGAAGCAGCAGTGGATAATTGCTGTGTTGAGGTTGATGAACCTGCATTGGTGAATTGCAGTGGTGAGCCTGAAGAACTGCAGTGGACAATTCCAGTTTTTAAGCTAAAGACCCAGCAGTGGAGAATTGCAGTGTTGAGGATGAATACAGAGCAGTGGAGCATTGCAGTGTTGAGCCTGAAAAAACTGCATTGTAGTATTGCAGTGTTGAGGAAGACCACCTTGCAGTGGAACATTTCAGTGTTGAGACTGAAGAACCGACAGTGGATAATTGCTGTGTTGAGGCTGAAGAACCTGCAGTGGAGATTTGCAGTGTTCAGGATGAAGAGCTGACAGTGGAGAATTGCAGTGTTGAAGCTGAAGACCCTGCATTGTAGCATTGCAGTGTTGAGGCTGAAGAACTGGCAGTGGAGAATTACATTGTTGAAGATGAACAACCAACAAAGTTCACATTATTAGGGAGTGGGTCTCCCATACTGTTTGCCAATGCAGTGAATGCAAGGCCTGCCCCAAATTTGGATGCACCCCAATAACCCTTTGAAGAGATGTGGAGGAAGGCCTCCTAAAAATCTGTTCCCATTACAAAGGAGCTGGTCTCCTGTACTTGTAATGCCCATACAGTAAGTGTACGGGCTGACAAACAATTCCCCCTGGGGGGGTACACATCAACATATTGTGTAAACATTTTTGTTACGGGCATCCTAAACATCCTTCGAAACAATAACATGGCTGCTGCATCACGGAACACGTTTACCCTGGTGATCTAGTGATGGTGTCGGAAGAGACGTGGAGGATGGCCTCCAAAAAATGTCTTTCTAGTTTAAAGTAGCAGCAGTCCTATACTTGTAATGCCTATACACTATGTGTATGGGCTGTCAAAAATTTCCTCCTGGGGGGTACACATCAACATACTGTGTCAACATTTTTGTTACAGGCATCATAAACACCCTTCAAAAAAATTACGTGGCTGTTGCAACACGGAACATGTTCACCCTGGTGATCTAGTGGTGGTGTCGGAAGAGACTTGGAGGATGGCCTCCGAAAAATGTCTTCTCAGTTTAAAGGAGTGGGTCTCCTATACTTGAAATGCCCACACACTTAGTGTATGGGCTGAAAAACACCCTAGGGGTACACATCAACCTACTGTGTAAAAAATTTTGTTATGGCCATCATAAGCACCCTTGCAAACAATAACGTGGTTTCCTACACAGTTGCTGCTGAGAAGGTGGAGGTTTTCAGCAGAAATATGGCAGATGAGTTCTAGTGTTAAGTGATCAGAAATAGGAGCATTGTGATGGCAGGAATGGGAATATACACGATTAATAACAGGGGGGCTATGGGAGTTATGAGATCCAGGATACAGCATTTGATGCCCGTCAGAAGATAGGTGTAACAAATGCGCGTCTGAAGCTCAGCATAAAAGATGCCCATGAGAAATAGGTTCCCAAAGACGCACGTTTCCGTATATAGGGTAAAGTGCAAGATGCTCGTGAGATGCTTAATTCTAGAAAGCAGCATATCAGTGTTGGAGGAAAACCAAACAAATTGATGGATGCTCGTGCCAAACTAAGTGTAAAGAGGAGTGCACCGGCCTTAATTATCAACACACCTGTGGCACAAGTTTCTTCATCTTCACCCATACATATTACCAAGAACATCCAAATTTCACAGCAGAAACTATTTGTTCCGGTGCAACACTGTTAAAGGAATGCCAATAAACGTAGTTAACCACAAACCTGGGAAACAACAGATTTCCTCTTTACAAGGAATGGACGATGATAGTTTTGATGACGACTTGGAGCTTCCTCACATTCCCACCAAGAAGATGAAGATCACAGCTGCCCACAATGTGCAAAAGAGGCTGTGAATGTCTGGGAATTCATTTTCTCTTGGGCAAATTTTACCTCTTACTAAAGTGGTACAGAATTATGCATACACAGCTCCCATGTGTACTCAGCACTAGACTTCGCAACAATTATTGCTCACAAAGGCTCTAACCAATGTGTCACAGACACTCGTCACAAAGGAGGCCAGTTAATCAGTAGGGCCCACTCCAAAAGAGTCTGCCATTAGCCATTTTGAAGGCATAAATATGACCATTAATAATTTGCATCCAACAGTCACAGAGGAAGATATCGTGGAGCTTTTCTGTGTATGTGGTGTCTTGAAGCGCACCTGCTTGTTGAGTTCCGGAGTTGCAGAGGTTTTGTTTGTAAGAAAGGAAAATGCAGTTGGTGCCTACAAAAAATACTACAGATACCTAGATGGACAACCAATGAAATACAATCTTCCTTTGAATGGTAGAGTGATAACATCAGATCAACCTATACTTCTAAGATTAAGTGACACCCCATCAAAGAAGGAAGGTGATTCTAGAAGAAACACAACCTCCTCCTCCAGTGTTGCTTAAAATCTTCCAGCTGAAATTGATCCAGATACTATATTAAAAGCACTCTTAAAATCCTCAGGGTCATCAGCAGTCATCCAACCACATGCATTTAAGATTAAGCTCTGATGACACCAACACAACTTGGAGACTGTAATATGAGAGATTCACAATTCACATATAGGCACAGAGACACCTTTAAAAAAAAAAACCTTCATTTTTCTTCTTGGTTTTTGTTTATCGCTGATAATCACCAGCAGATAGTTGATGTTTGAAGGAGTCTGACATCAGACATTGGACAATTAATCCTGTTCACAGCATTTTAATACAGTTCACCTTCATTGTGAGGCAGTTGCGCTATTGCATCAAGAATTTCCGTTTTCCCCTTGCTCAAGTAATGAGATACAGCATGATTATGGTCCACTGTTCTGTCAAGGGAGGCTAAATAAATGCTGAATATCTTGTTTAAGTTTCTTCAATAATCTGTTTCTACTTAAAAGATAATCTTTGTTGTTTTTTAGTTTTTAGTCCAATAAATGAAGGGGGAATTACTAAGTGCCCACCAACTGTGTTCTACACAAATACATTTTTTTATGCCTAATTAATGTTTTACACTGTAAAAATGTCATCCAGAATGTTATGCACTCGGTTGGAACAACTTTATTAAATAATGGATTGCAACCGAACACAGGGTCCGCTATGCAGTCTATAGTCACTGCTGCCGAACACACTTAGAGTATGAGGGTCAAGCTGACAACAGAAATCTAACATTAGATCTCGCCTGTGTTACTTCACACTAGGGGAGATGTAGAATTGGCACTATCTCCGTTAACGTCACGGGAGATGTGCTATCGACTGGCGTAGATGTAGCCCTGTTAATGGCACAGAAGCCACTTGCCAGATATTAGGTTTGCAGCAATATGTGCTGCAAGCTGGTATAGACGTAGCCCTGTTCACTGCACAGAAGCTACGTGCCAGCCGCTAGGAAATGCGTGTGACTAACGCCAGATGTACGTGCTAACAGCTGGCGTGAGACCGGACTGAGTAACTCTCAGTTCAGCTTGGCAGGTGATGCCCAGGTTACGCACCCAGCAGGCTGCTCAGGGTGTATAGCTACACTATATTCGTAGAAAGACTGAGCCACATTAGCTACAGGTTACTCTACCCGCAGTCTGCTCAGGGTGTATAGCTACCCTATATTTGTAGAAAGACTGCGCCACGTAAGCTACAGGTTACACGGCCGCAGTCTGGTCAGGGTGTATATCTACCCTATATTCATAGCAAGAATGCGCCACATTTGCTACCTGCCTGGCATAAGCTAAACCTGCCTAAAGGACCTGTGCTAATTAGCTTAGCGTACTCTGGCATCGGCAGGTCCCGGAAAGCAAAGCTAGAGAGCACGTGGAGCCCAGATTCTGGCACGTCCACACAAGAGCACTGCCTATATTAGTATGATCTGACCGCTCCGCACCGCGGACAGACAAGCTATTTAAGGGCTAAGCTCCGCCCCCAGCCATCTCGTCAATCGCATCATCGGTGATGTCATCCGTGACCAATCAGGCGGTGCCAGGTCAGAGGATCTGCTGACATTAACCACCAATAATGGCTTGCCATGTCACAGACATGCTCAGTGCAGGCATTTCTGGACTTAGGCTTACAACAGCCTTTTCCTGTTCTGTAACCTAGGTTTAAGGCTACTATAAACAAAGACCCGAGTACGGTAACTACTTGAGCCTATCGGGTATTGGCTAGGCGTTGGGAATGACGGCAAAGCTGAGCAGCATCTGCCTCGGCTGGGTCTGGATAGGAAACCACAGACTCCTCGGATCCAGGTTTGGATCCCGCCGTCACCCGATGCCTAACACAGAACTGTTCAATCATAGGCAATACTTATTGCCCTGTGTCTGAAGCATGTTGTGATCTGAAGACTGAGAAATGCTGAAAAGAAATAGATCACGCTAATAGTTATATAATTACTAAGATGTGTGCAGAGGAATGCTGAAAGGACACAGATTGTGGCTTTCTGTCAACTTCATCTGCATTTCAAAATTTTTATTTAATGCTGGTAATTAAAATAAATGCTCTAGTGTTGGCAGGGAGCAGTGCCATACCACAACTATTTATTTTCTCTTCCTGAAGAACCCTATAATTTTGTAAAATTTATATTTATTTGGACTCCTCATTGGGAGGGGTGTAGACACAAGAAAGGATAGGTGAACTCTGCTGAGACAAGAAAGAGGCAAAGTCTTCAGCAGAAATGAGAGGAGAGGGAGGAGGTGCTGGGGGACTGAGTAGAGAATTGAAGTTTTGAAAAGCTGTTTAGGGCTGTGATATGAGAGATGAGAAGTTTTTTTTGTGGCAGTGAGCGTGGACATGAAGCTGTCAAGCAGGGTCAGCTTCAGGTTTTCATGGGCCCCGGGCGAAAGAGTTTCAATGGGCCCCTTTAACACATACCACAATTCATGATGCACAGATACGGCAGAAAAATATATGTGTAGTACAAAGCCAAACATTTCACTAACTTCATACATTACATGAGTGATATCTATTGTAAATTCTACAATAGCTCAAAAGACAAACAGTATAGTCATCCATACAGTATAATGGGCACCACATAGTGCTCCATGTAGAATAATGAGCTCCATATATTGCTCCATACAGTATTATGGTCACCATATAGAGCTCCATACAGAATAATGAGCCCCATATAATGCTCCATATATATTGGACCCTATAAGAGGTCCCATATATAATGGGCCCCATATGATGTTCCATATATAATGGGCCCCTTATGTTGCTCCAGTATATGATAAGCCCCATGTAATGATCCATATATGATGCTCCAGTGTATGATGGGCCCCATATATGATGCTCCAGTTTATGATGGGCCCCATATATGATACTCCAGTGTATGATGGGCCCCATATAATTCTTCATATATAATGGACATATATATGATGCTCCAGTATATTATGGACCCCATATAATGCTCCATATGTAATGAGCCCCATATATGATGCTCCAGTATATGATTGGCCCCATATAATGCTCCATATATAATGGGCCCCATATATGATGCTCCAGTGTATGATAGGCCCCATGTAATGCTCCATATATGATGCTCCAGTGTTTGATGGGCCCCATATATTATACTCCAGTGTATGATGGGCCCCATATGATGGTCTCCATATATTGCGCCAAACATAAACAAAATAAAAAATGAAATACTCACCTCTCCTCACTGGCCCCTGCTCTGCTCGAAGCACAAGCCCCAAGTACTGGCACAGGCACCGGGCCCCCATAGCATGCCGGTGTCCCCAATTGTGAGTGGGCCCCCCGCCTGCTCAGGGCCCCGGCACTTGCCCAGGTGTGCCGGGTGCTGACGCCGGCCCTGCTGTCGAAGCACTGCTTGTGTGTGATAAAGTGCTCGGCAGAACAGGATCTTTTCCATTTCTGCTCAGCGAACCTAGAAGCCCATCTCAGTTCTTTGGTCCGGCTAGTCAGCCAGGGTTGCCTGTTGATTGTACGAGTTTTTCTGGGCATGAGGGGGATGGCCGAATTGAGTTCTGCTTTTATTGTGGTGTAATATAAAGTGGCAGCAGCATCTGTGTCATTTAAGGATGCTATGTCTGTAAGAGGGAGATGGGACTCAGAGAGTGAGTGTAAATTGAGGTGTTTTAGATTTCTGCGAGGGTGAGTGAGTTTGTAGAGTGGGAGTTGCACACTAGGAGAGGAGAGGGAAGACAATGTCAGTAGGTTGTGGTCAGACAAGGAGAGGGGTGAGTTAGTGAGATTAGTAAGGGAACAGAGGTGGGTGAAGATAAGGTCAAGCGTGTGATCATCTTTGTGAGTGGCCGTAGAGGACCATTGAGTGAAGCCGAAGGAGGCAGTCTTTGATAGAAATTTAGAGGCAGCTGAGGTGGAAGTGTCAATGGGGATATTGAAGTCACCCATGATGATAGAGAAAATGTCAGCTGAAAGGAAATTAAGTAGACAGGTGGTGAAGTGGTCAAGAAAGGTGGAGATGGTTAGTTATCGGTGGTGGTAGATGACAGCCAGCTGGAGGTTGGAGGGGAATAGATGCGGACAGAGTGCACCTCAAACAAAGGAAGAGTAGCCGAGGGTGGTAGCAGAATTGTGGTAAAGGAGCAGGTATCGGACAGGAGCAAGCCAACTTCTCCCCCACATTTGTTGCTGGGGCGAGGGGTGTGAAAGAGATTGAATCCACCATTAAAAAGTGCAGCTGGAGAGGCTGGGTCAGAGGGGGTGAGCCAGGTTTCAGTGATGGCAAGGAAGGAGAGTTTGTTGGTACTAAAGAGGTCATGTATATATGACAGTTTGTTGCAGACAGAGCGTGCGTTAAATAGTGCTCCAGGTAGGGGGACTGGGGGAGTGGGGGCTGGATGAATGGGTATGAGGTTATCATCATTGCGAAAACTTGTACAGGATCATGGCAGGGTGTTAGAAATGAGTGTGGGGATGTGTTGAGGAGGGCCAAGATTTGGGGATATGTCGCCAGTAAGCTGGAGTAGCAGACAGAGTGTTAGAAGTTGGGAGCACGACAGGACATGTAGCCGTGTGTGTCTGGAGAAAAAGGATTGTATGTGGAGGACAGTTCTGAAGAGGAGGTGAGATGGCTGGGGAGGATGGAGGGAGAAATGACTACTTCCTTACTAGGTGGAAGGATTACAGGAGATAGTAAGAAAGAAAGTAGTATGGGGGTGAAAGTGGAAAGAAACTGAAACATTATAGTGTTCTATCCCATTACATTACAGTCCGTTCCAGTCCAATTCTAGTCTACTTCAATGTTTTGTAGTTTGAAGTCTGAACTTTAAAAGATGTAATTTGAAAGATGTGTGGATCAGACGGATGATGTGTGAATCAGTGGATGATATAGTAACTGACCCAAACTGGCAGGAGGACATGCAGAGCAAGGACAGCAGCACACAGGGGGGGGAAGGTGTAGCACTCCAACTGGCAGGAAGAAATAGTTTGGTGGCCGCAGACAGAAGGCGGGAAACTGTTCCTTGTAACACCGACACAACAAAAGTTGGCAATACAACTGTTACGTCTTCCCGAGTCTGGATGTTTTTTGAAGACTCTGCCAATAACCACAAACAGGCCATTTGCCCCACCTGCCATGCCCGTATCAGGGGTAGCAAAACTACCAGCCTTACCACCACCAGCATGATCATGCACATGGCAGCAAAGCACCCGACTTTGTGGGCCAGACCCAAGGCTCCAGAAACAGTGTCTGCGGGTGACACCACTGCTTCTTCCACTGTTGTGCGTGCAAGCCAATCCCCTGTCCATGTTGCATTCGATGATGCCTCCTGCACTGCACCTGTCATTGGCCACACTCAACTAGCATCATCATCAAGCATGTCCATGTCCTTGTCCCAGTGCAGCCTTCAGTTGTCCATACCCCAGTCATTGGAACGCAAGAGGAAATACGCAGCCAACACCCCACAGGCCACACTACTAAATTCACATTTCTCTTCTGCTTGCGCTCGAAATGTTGTATTTTAGGCTTATGGAGATGGAAGCTTTCTGCTTCCTGATGATGGCGGCCGTCCCAAGGTACTCGGCCCCCAGCCTCCTCTATTTCTCCTGGTGTGCTGTACCGGCATTATACAAGCACATGTCCCACAACATTACCCGTGCCCTCAACAATGCTGTTACTGGGAAAGTCCATCTAACCACGGACACATGGACAAGTGCTTGTGGGCAGGGATGGTACATCTCGCTGACGACACACTGTGTTAACATAGTGGAAGCTGGGACCCAGTCAGACATTGGGAGACCATGTCACAGATGTATGGAGGAGACAGGTTTTGGATGGCTTTGTATGTCATAGTTAGGGTTTTGATCTGTAGCTTCTGGGCAATAGGAGACCAGTGAAGGGCCGGGCAGAGATGAAAGGCTGTCCTCCTGATGCCGAGGATTGCAGGCCCTATGTCAATCTGGTTTGTCCCCACAGTCTTCAGCTCCTGCACCTCCTCCTCTTAAGCCTCCATCTTCCAAATGACCACATCAGTCACAAGCTGGAAGCACTGCAGCACTGCCTCAGCCAAGTGGCAACAGGTTGTGATGAAGCTAATATGCTTAGGTGACAATGCTGAAGAGTTGTGGACAGCTCTGAAAAAGCAGGCAGATCTGTGGCTGATACCGATGAACTTACAGCCAGGCATGGTCGTGTGTGACAATGGCCGGAACCTGTTGGTGGCTCTGAGGCGAGGCGAGCTCACACAATTACCATGCCTGGGCCATGTACTTAACCTCGTTGTTCAAAATTTTCTCCAAAGAAACCCAGGGCTACCAGATCTGCTTGGGAAAGTACGCCACCTGTGTGCCCATTTTGGAAAGTCAGCTACATCTTCAGCCGCCCATGCTGTGCTTCAGCAGGATTTGCTGCTTCAGGCTCACCGACTGGTGTGTGATGTCCCCACGCGTTGGAACTCTACACTGCAGATGTTGGAAAGGATTTGTGAGCAGAAGAGGGCAGTTGTTGACTACCAGCATCAACAAGGCCATCCGTATTCAGTTCAGACTCCACACATAAGACCTCAAGAGTGGACATGGATGTCATACATATGTACGATCCTCCAAAACTTTGAGGACTCCACCAAGATAATAATAATAAGAAGAATAATTTTATTTTTATAGCGCCAACATATTCCGCATCACTTTACATTATAGAGGGGACTTGTACAGACAATAGACATTACAGCATAACAATAAACATAGATCAAAGTAGACAGCAAGAGGAATGAGGGCCCTGCTCGCAAGCTTACAGTCTATGAGGAAAAAGAGGAGACACAAAAGGTAGATGGTAACAATTGCTTTCATTGTTCGGACCAGCCATAGTGTAAGAATCGGGTGTTTATGTAATACTGCATGAATCAGTTAACAGCCAAAGTATAGAAGAAACAAAAGAAAAGGAGTTCCATACAAAAAATATTATAAAAGATATATACAATTTTATTACATGAACATAAGCATCATAATAATCCAATGCATACAAGAAATGCCCTACCTGTTTAAAAATTGTTGATATATATGTAGGCCCGGGGCATAGGGGAACTGCAATACTTAACAATCATGTTCTCTTTATTTAAAAAAAATGATATACCACATTGTGAGCCAATTAACAACAAAAAAATTATATAATGATGGCGATAAATTACACACTAAGCAACATCATTAATGTACATCCACGTAAAATAACACAGTGCATAAACAATATGTGTATGAACAAATATATATATATATAATGGTACTGGTGAATTGCCAACAATGAGCCCTAAACACACATTTTAATGCCACTCAGATAAAAAAGAAATGATCGTTGTGAACAAAGTAAAAGTGCCTCAGTGCTTACCCATGCTTTGCAGTGCCCAAGAGCCAAGTTAGAACCCTGACGCGCGTTTCGCGTAAGCTTTATCAAAGGGAGTCGGACACTCAGGCACTGCAAAGCATGGGTGGCGTTAAAATGTG
>VIAB01018605.1:10128-21584 GCA_009801035.1 Oophaga pumilio | reverse complement strand
TTAATAGGGGTGCCCAAACTTTTTCATATAACTGTAGATGAGGCGTCTGACGGAGATAGCTCACTTTCAAACATCTGGCCTGTACTTTTTGCTTTTCATGACCAATAGTGTATAGAAGTAGGGTAAGACACAGCAAAACAGTTGAATGGAGGCCTGAAATGCCACATTTTGTAGCCCACAGATAGATGAGGTGTCTGACGGAGATAGCCCACTTTCAAATATCTGGCCTGTATTTTTTGTTTTTTTTTGCCCAGCTAAATTGTGTCAACAATTAGGCTAAGACACAACAAACAAAAAATCTATGGAGGCCTGAAATGGCACAATTTTGAGCGCAATGATATGCGATCCGTGTGGCGGACAAAATCCAGTATAAAATATCTACCCAGTAGCTAAATATTTTTTTGGCAACTAAGTATTTTTTGGGCAGCAAAATGGTGTCAAGAAATTAAATAAGACACTTCAAAAAATTTTTACAGTACCACAAAAATGTCAGAAATTTCTGCACACTCAGATGTGATGGTTGGGACGGGCAAACCTGTTTAAAATAGCTGTATTTTCACGCTGTTCTATGAAAAGGATCTGGCTGTATTCTGTAGTGTCAACAAGCAAATGGAGAAAAAAAAGTGGTCTCTGGGTTGCTTTGGAATAAAATAATCAGGATTAAGATGCAGAAAATTTTTTCCTGGCCACTGATACCTACAGTAGGTCTATGTATATACGGTCAATATATGTAATAGGCAGCAGCAGACAGTAATGGAATGGACCATCTTGATGTATGCAATGAAGTATGCCACATACAATGCCTGCCTGCTACTGATATCTATATACCCACATATAGTGCCTGCATGCCTTGCACTGATATGTATATGCGCACTTACACTCCCTGCGTACCTAGCACTGCAATCTATATACCTCATAATTAGTCCTTAAAAGGACTGTTAATTTAGCTGGATTTCTGTATTCTATTATGGTTTACCCACATTAACTTATAAACTCCCAAATCTGTCGCTATCTCGGCAGCAGCTCTCCCTACACTAGCTGATTCCGGAGCAGACTGTGATGAGCATGGCAGCACCAGGTCTCTTATAGACCTGATGATGCTGTGCACAGCCAATCACTGTAATGCCACAACCAAGATGGCTGTGGCATTACAGTGTGTGGCAGACAATCACTGCATGTTGATTGGTGCTCTAAAGAGTGCCAAACATGTAGGACATGGACAAGAACTCCCGCCAAGCAATCCCGGAAATGCTTGGCGCTCGCCGAGCACCGCGATGCTTGCGCGAGTACCGAGCATTACCGAGTATGCTCGCTCATTACTACTTGCCACATATGATGTAATTCATGATAAAAATCATTCTTCTTCATGTATTCCAGAAGAATGATTCCTATTAAATGAGCTGAACTGAGGATGAAACCCATATGTCCTAAAACATGGGGACTTACCAGTAGACTCATAACAACGATTATTTACTGCAAATTCAACTAGAGGTAAGGATGTAACCCAATCCTCCTGATTCTCAGACACAAAACACAAAAAAGATAAGTCTCAAGATTCTGGTTAACCCGTTCAGTTTGCCCATTAGACTGCGGGTAAAATACTACAGAAAACAACAGATGGATCCCCAAATGAGTGAAAATCCTCCTCCAAAATTTGGAAATAAACTATACTCCCCAGTCAGACGCAATATCTGTAGGGATTCAATGTAATTTTGCAATCTCACTGATGAAAATTTGCGCCAAGGTCTTGACGTTGGGCAAAGCGGGTTGCGCAGTAAAATGTGACATTTTACTGAATCTGTCCACCAACACCAAAATTACAGTATTACCTGCCAACATGGGTAGATCACTGATAAAATCGACTGATAAATGAGTTCTAGGTCTACTGGGAATCAGCAATGGTCGGACAGACCCAGACTGATGAATTTGAGAGGTTTTAGAACGTGCACAGACACTGCAGGTGGCTACATACTCCTGAACATCCTGATATACCTCTGACCACCAAAAACGCAGAGTAAAAAGATTTGTGATGGCTTTATTACTGCAATGTCTGGCTGACACTGAATCATGATGTTTCCTAAGAACTGTCAGATGGAGATCCACAGGCACAAACATTTTACCTAACTGACAGGCAGCAGGGGCGTCCCTGTGAGTGTCACCTCTTTTTCAAGGTCAGAGCATACAGACGCAGTAACCACAATTTTTTGTAGTATAGGAAATGGTTCACAATTAACTCTCCCCCCCCAGGAAAACAACAAGATAAAGATAAGGCATCCACCTTAATGTTCTTTTTCACTTGCCTATATGTAACAAAAAAGCTAAACCTGGTGAAGAACAATGTCCATCTTGCCTGTCGAGGTGTTAGATGTTTCACAGACTCTAGATATACGAGAATCTTATGATCCTTGATTACCATAATAGGATGAACTTCCTCCTTTAGAAAATGATGCCACTCTACAAAGGCCGTCTTGATTGTTACCAATGTCATAATTTCGCTAAACAGATGACAGTGTTTTTAGAAAAGTATGCACTTAGATGCCATTTACCAGGAGACTCACCCTGTGACAATACAGCCCCCACCCCCACTTCAGATGAGTCAACTTCTACAATAAAATGCTGATCTACAGTACATCAGGCTGATGAGAATTGACACACATGCAAAACACACCTTCAAGGGATCGAATGCTTTCTTGGACAGACTAGAGCAATTGGAAAAGTCAGTTACTTTCCTGTCATATTCTTCAGAGGTTTGGACACTATCAAAAATTTTTTGATGAACTCACTGTAGTAGTTGGTAAAATCCAAAACCTTTGTAACACCTTCAAAACCTCATAACGATCCCAATCCAGTACGACCCGGACTTTTACTGGATCCATGCAAAAACCGGTGTACGATAACACATATTCTAGAAAAGGGATCTCGTCAACTGAGAACATACATTTTCCTGGTTTGATAAATAATTTATTGTCTCTGAGTATCTGTAAGACCTGCCTGACATGTACCTAATATGACTCAAAGTCAGGTGAATAAATTAGCATGTCATCAAGATAGATTACCACAAATCTACCGTATTGAAAACTGTTTTCCACTCCCCATTCTCTTTTATATGAGTGAGATTATATGTCCCCCTGAGATCCAGTTTAGAAAACCATTTTGCTACTACAATCTGATTGTAGAAGTCCAGGTTGAAAAGGAGCGGATATGGATCCCAGACAGTGATCTTATTGACTTACTTCTTTATTCCGCAGCAATGGGAGATGAGGATGGTCTGATATGTCCCTTTGCCATACTTTCCACGATATTGTCCTTCATGGACTGCCTCACTGGACCAGAGATATTATATAGTCTGCTCTTTGCCAGCTTTGTCCCAGGGACACGAATAACAGCACAGTCATAAGGATGATGGGGAGGAAGTTCTTGGCACCCATGCTCCTAGAACCCATCCCCAAAGTCAGACAGGTATTTAGGCACAGACAGGGTATCCACCCTTGCAAGCCAGGTGCCCAAGCAATGTCCTTGACAATACTCACTCCACTTTACCACCTCCCGAGTTTGCCAATCTACCACAGGGTTGTACAGAGTGTGTCAAGCAAGTCCAAAAACCACAGGAGAGGGTAGACCCTCTAGCACATAACTAGCACATAACAGTCAATTCCTTTTGAGTGCATGTCCCCTACCTGTACTGTAGATGTATCCCCTGAATGGCTTGAGTAAAATACCTCTGTCTAAAGGGTGCGGAGTCAATGGCGATCATGGGTATAGGTCTGAACAGTGTATGTGGTTTGAGGCCCTGGACCTGGACAAAACTAGAGTAGATCAAGTTAAATCCCATCTGACTGTCCAGAAGCGCAGAAATAAACACCTTATTTTTGTCCAGATGGATTTCAGCAGGCATAAAAAAATGTGAACTACTCAAGGAGGACATATGTACACTCGTACCCCTTAATTTTCCGGTGGCTATTTACAGTGAAAAACATACTCCCATGTGTTCCTCAGATGACTCAGACCAGGTTTCTCCTGCACATTGGGGTGTCTCATTATGTCTCTGGTGAAGATGGCAATCCACCCAGTTAGCCAGAGACATGGCCCTTCACAGAACTTGCTATTGAGCGCATGGTCATTCCACTTAGTGTAAGTGGATTACCTCTGAAGCTCAGAGCAATACTTTTCCACTGGCCTGTCTCCCTGCTGAATATGATGTAGTGTGGACTCAGCCAGGTAGATAAGGTCAGGGTAGTCGTATATATGACCCTGTGCAAGAAAAAATTCCTCTATCGTCTAGTGCGACTGGGAGTCAGACGGGAGACGGAATGCCCATGCTTCGTGGTCACCCTGAAGAAGAGAGATTATTATCCTCAGCCGTTGCTCCACGGTTCCTGAAGAACAAGAATGTAACCTGAAGTATGGCCTACAGGCCTCCTTGAAAACAATAAACTTGTCACGCCCCCAGAGAACCTGTCAGGCAAAGTGATTTTGGGCTCCACTAAGGGTTGTCTGGGAGTCACAGTCCCCAAACCTGATGTCTCAGGGTGCTGCAAAATGACAGTGTGTAGATTTGCTACCTTCAGGCTGAGCTGCTGCCATTGCTCTGTCAGAGCATTGATAAAATCCATAATGGATCCAAAAATGGTTTAGGTCAGAGCTAATGTCACAACTCTGTTGTTGGGTCAGGAACTCCTTTTCTCTTGCTTAACGCTAGGGGGCACCCAAGCTCACTCTGCTCCCCGGATTACTTCTGATGGTGAAGACTCCGGGGCCACGTAACTTGCCTTAGCTCCTGAATCCACCCTCAGTCTGTACCCTTCTCCCACCCAGGGAAGACAGGAGTAGTAGTGTACTGTAATACACCAACCAGACTAACAATGTAATATGTACAGAGGAATACCAAACATACAAATATAAACACATGAACTACAGTGGTAAACACTGAGGAGTGGAGGATGGGGTTAAACCAAGGTAGGAGAAGAAAGGGAATTATCATACACTCAAAACCTAGCAGTCACAGATAAATCCACCAAATGCCTTCTCCAATAACAATCAACAACACCCTCCAGCCATGCAGCATAAGCTACAGTATCTCTGACAATAAGCGCTAGCCAGGGCCCAGATTATATAGTAGATGGCAGTGGCTAACAGTGCGCAGCAGAGTGCCTTAACGCAGGAAAGCTTCCAGGAACCTCTGCACTGCTAAATTAAATTTACACCAATTAATATGAAGGTGAAGTGCTTCTAATCAGTGCAGGAGTAGGAGAAATCAGACACTGAGTAAACCAGGTTGCAAGAAACAATCCTATCCTCTCTAATGTGTAGGCATTCACAAAAAAAGATAAATTCTGAATATTGTTTGACTCCTGTTATCATAGACAATGCATATAATGTTTGTGAGTGATCTGTGTCTAGTGTGATAAAGGTGTCTATGCAGCATCTGTTCATGTAGACTGTGTCTAATGGGTGAGTGCATCTGGGAAGTGTGCACTATTGCAAGTAAAGTACTGTATGTCCAGTGTGCATGCTATGGATGAATGCATCCAAAATGTGATTAGTTTGTGTGACTTGATAGAAATTCAGCAGAATCAATTCAGTATGGATTTGTGTCAAAGATTTTTGCTAATTTTGCAGCTAATACATCACTTATAGATTTATCCTTATTTGGAAAAAAATATTACAATTTGAAATTGACACAAAATTATTTAATTGATTTGTCCTGCATTAAATATTATTTTTTCTTAGGAATGGGCTGTTATAACATAATAAACTGAGGTGTACTAACTTACATGGATACAGCAGTGACCGCTACTGTGATCAGCACCTCCCCCAATCATCTGGATGACACAAGACTACTGAAGACTTTTGTTGAGTACAGCAGTCAGGTAAATAAAACAGCTCTCTTTCAAAGAATCATCGAATATTGCCCTGTTTCAGTCCCCTGACTGCTGCAGCCAATCACAGGGTTCAATGGTTCTGTGACATCAAAGCAGTGCATTCTTCCCTTCTGCAGGTGGTGATGACTATTTGTGCTTCCAAGATGACAGATGGTGAGTGTGCCTTAATTTGTTGTTTTTAAACAGCTTATACCTATGAAAAAAAATAATGTCAGACAATCCCATAAAAAAAGAGCCTACAAAGTTTTGCTAAGAAATTTTAGATCAAAGTGGAACTTTAATAAAGTGCATTATTTAGCTACAAAATTACAAAACCCCTCTGGCCTTGGGTCAGGAAAGCCTGGCTTTGGGACAGTTTATTCAAAGTTTTTAAACTGAGCTGCATACTTTAATATCTCAGTGAGCACTAATTTTCTATGTAACTGCAAATAAAAATTAAATCACAGTAAGTGATTGCATCTAAATACCTATAACATCCATATAAATGACTTACTAGAATTACATACAGTAAAGATGTATATCTTTGTACCGTGTTAGCTAGAATTACAGGAAAGGTGGACATCCCCTTTAATGGCCATTAGAGTTGGTCTGTTTAAGAAAGAAGAAATTAAGAAAGATTCACTGTCTTTAACCACAGTCAGGGACTTAGTTGGATACATGTAGTAAACCTTAGCACAATAAAAAAAGAACAATAACTGAAAGAAAGTAGCAGACAAAGCATTTGCAAACATATTTAGTGTTTTGTAAATTATCTAGAGCTCAATTTGATAAGAAACATGTGTCCCCTATGAAGAGTTTAAGCTGCTTTAATCACACATTGGGGAAATTAAATGGCCTCTTAGAGACTGATGCATCAAGAAATATAAATGAGTGCTTAATTTAAAATTCCTCATTATAAGAGAGTTTGTATACAGGGAATATTTTAAAATCAGCTTTATAATATTCTAAATACTCTCCGAGCTATGGGCTAATCACTGTACAGATTTCAGGATTGCACTCTACTATTGTAAAGACTCTACTATATTTCCTATTTTTGTGGAAACTGTTACTATTAAGCTTTGTTTTTGAGCATTTATTAACAAATATTAATATTATCCGTTGTTCCAAAGAATAATTCCACATTAAGGAATGTGCATATACTAAGCAGGAATGTATTGCATTTTTTTTGCTGTTCCAGCCTTACTACTAATATGGAAGCAATTAAAAATAAAACAACAGATGTTTGATTTAGTTTCAGAAAAAAAATACATACTTGAAGATCGTGGTCTTAGCAAAGTCTATGAAGATATATTTTGTTAAGGTAGAAAATGGTATAAAATTGCAAAATAAAATATTTATTTTATTTTCCATTTTTATTATTCTATTCATTCTGTACAATTCGCCACAATACAAAAAAGTATTGTTTCCTTAAAAATGACTGCTGTACTACACAGCAAAAATTGTAAAATGTCTTGTTTGTTTTTAAAAAATCATAATCATAGAACACATTAACGAATTTTGAGTAAACAGAGAAATCAACTCTTGGAAATGTGTGTCTATTCAGTAGAGATATGTGGCTGCAATTGCTTAAAATATTAATTAAAAATGTCATTTAATCAGAATTGCCCCCATCTGTATGTGTCTTTAGGACATATTGATACCATAGAGGTTCGCAATATAATACTTTATTTCCTTTGCAGCCGGAAATGTGTAGTCAGTTGCATCTTTCCCTTACAAAAAAAGTTGTTTGCATAATGTTGGAAAAACTGACTCATGCAATCGATTGATGGACATTGCAACTTATACAATAAAGGTGATGAGCGCAAGTGCTCATTTCTCGAGTTTGCCTAAGGTGCTCAGGTATGCACGAAGTATCGCGAGTGCTTGAGTGAGATGTTCGCGTCCGAGACCGCATGTTTTGCAGCTTTTAGACAGTCACAAAACACGTATTTGTCAGGCATTCCCTGCTTGATTTGTGGCTGTCTAACAGCCGTGAAACATACGGCCGCAAATACGTGTACATTTCACTCGAGCACCTGCGATACTCAGTGCATATCTGAGGACCCTAAGCAAACGTGAGTAACAAGCAATTGCGCTCATTACTAAATATAACCCCTCCAAAATTGTCATTGCAAATATTATCAAACTATCAAAATTATACTAGCAAACAATTGAAATGTAAAAAAATCCATAAAAAACAGCCTATTTTAGTTCTTAGTTGTTTTTTGTTTAATCCATTTTTAGGATTTTTTTTAGGGCATCTTGAGGAACATATAATCTATTAATCCACTAGTTTCCAATTGTTTTTTAATGCTGATTACTATGTGATACAAATAAAATGTTAACTTTATTTTACAGGTTGTCATTGAATGAATGCCAAACATTTACTTTATTTTAGTTTTATGGGAGAGAACAAGGTTTATCTTAACATATTCTGTGTGCCATATAATTTTTAGTTTTTTCTCAACATACCTGAATGGGCTCTTGTACCTTGGGGAACAAGTTGTAATATTTATAGATGCCCTTTTGATGATAGTATAAATGATGCGTTAATTATATTTATTTATTTTTATTTGAATTGCAAATTATAAACTGTGTTTAAACAAGGAGAATATGAGCTAAGAGAGGAAGCTTTCCGCCTGTGTAAAGCTCCATAGGTACTAGACTTCTATTGACTGCAATAACTAAAGAGTTAAACAATCAAACTTGAGCTTTTTTATTCTGTTTGGTAGTGGGTCTGTCAATCCCAGTAGTGCTCTTAGGAGCAAACCTATAGGGGGCTTAATAGTTTACAAAAGCTTTTAGATGGACCTGATTATCCAAATGCTTCCATCTGCACCAAATGGTTAGCTATGTTTAACAATGTTTTTGCTATGTACCAGTCTGGACACCATTATTTTGTAAACGAGCAATTGTAAGGTCCATATCTATATATTTACCTCCTGTTTTAACAGCCTGCTCTATTCAGATCAGCCATCATGTACTCTAAATTATGTATTACTTCTACTGAATTTGACAAAAGTGAAACATTTCAGCTAACAAATCATTAACTGTGCCAAAGGCAATCAAAATGACAGTAAAATGTATTTGCTTTTTATCTTATTTTATTTCAAATTTGAAATGGTAACAGAAAACCCAAGGGCTATTTGTAGAAAAGAATGAATGAAATTATTCAATGTTTTCAGGCATGCTAATTTAAGAAGATTTAATAAACACAAATAGCATCTGTTTTACCCTTTCTTTTGAAAACTTCCTATGGGATGACTTTTACAACTCAGATTTTATTATTTGACATTTTTTCATCAGTTTGTCATATTGCAATGGTAAAAAAATATCTTGCGATGTAACTGAGACAAAATTATACTACTCCTCATTTTCAGACGTAAATGTGTCATTCAAACCTGTATTCTTCTGCAAGAAACATATTAGATTTGCAAAATATGTTTTCTTCCTGAAGCATGCAAAATATTCCCCAATGAGGATAAAAACATTTCAAAAGAAATCGAAAATTCTGAACAATGCAAATGACAGTTCAATTTACAAAAATGTGCTCAACAAATACAGAAAATGACTGAATATTAATCATTGTTTCACATATAGGATTGTACTTTTACTCTACCTCTAAACAAACACAATGTCAGACACATAACACATTAAACTGAATGACTGGGGTCAAACGTTTGGTATATCCTTCCACAAGCTTCTCACAATAGTTGATTGGAATTTGCGCCCATTCCTCCTAACAAAACTGGTGTAACTGATCCAGGTTTGTAGGTTGCATTGCTCGCACCTGACTTTTCAGTTTTGCCCATACATTTTTAATAGGATTGAGATCAGAGCTTTGTTATGGCCACTTCAAAGCATTGATTTTGTTATCCTTAAGCCACTTTGTTACCATTTTGACAGTATGCTTCGGGTCATTGTGCATTTGGAAGACCCATTTCCGCCCAAGCTTTAACTTCCTGGCTGATGTCTTGAGATGTTGCTGCAGTATTGCCACATAATATTCTTTTCTCATAATGCCATTTATTTTGTGAAATGCACCACTCCCTCCTGTAGCAAAACAACACCACAACATGATGCTGCCATCCCCGTGTTTCACAGGTGGGATGGTGTTCTTAGATTTCCAAGCTTCTACCTTTTCCCTCCAAATGTAATGATGTTCATTATGCCCAAAAAGTTCAGTTTTTTTGCTTCATCGGACCACAGGACATGTCTCCAAAAATTAAGGTGTTTGTTCCTGTGTGCATTTGCAAGCATTAATCTGTTTTTTATGTTTCTTTTGAAGTAATTGCTTCTTCCTGACAGAGTGGCCTTTCAGCCCATGGTGATACAGTACTTTTTTCAATGTGGATATTGAAACAATCTTACCAGCTTCTGCCACCATCTTCACAAGGCCTTTTGCTTTTGCCCTTGGGTCGATATGCACATGTCGGACCAAAGCACATTCAACTCTGGGACACAGAAGCCGTCTCCTTCCTGAGCGGTATTATGGCTGGACAGTCCCATCTTGTGTTTACTTGCGTATAATTATTTGTACAGATGAATGAGGCACCTTCAGGTATCATTAAACCCAAGGATGGGCCAGACTTGTGCAAGTCCATATTTTTCTTGCTAATATCCTGGCTGATTTCTTGAGACTTTCCCATGATGCTACACAAAGAAGCATTGTGTTTCAGGTGTGCATTAAAATACATCCACAGGTGTGTCTCTAACTCAGATGTTGCCAAAAATCCTATCAGAAGCTTCCAAACAAATGACATAATCATATGGTCAGTCCAGAATTGTCAAAAGGCATAGTAATCTTAGTGTGTGTAAACTTTTGACTTTGCAGTAAGTAATAAAAATGCCTTAAAATACTCTCTCTCTCATTATTCTGGCATTTGGCAAATATTAGTAATTATGGTAATCTAAATTTGCTTAAAACGGGAAAGGTTTATTCTGATTTCATACTGAATATTGAGGAAAACATGCATATGTGTATTTTTATATAGTGTATGTAAATGTCTAGTTTCAACTGTATATTATACCCCTCAATATCAATCATTGTCACCAAGTTTTACTTATATAAACTATTTCTGCCACTTTCTAGCCTTCATTTAAAGCATTCCTGCCACTCTTTCACACGGTCTCAGCTTCCCAAACTTCCTAACAAAACGCTTTTTAAAATTGTTCCTCCTTATATGTTAATTCGCTCCAAGGGGTACATCATACTGTGCTCAGCTTCTTCTTTATCTACACACTTGCTATCTCTCAAACTTGATTCACATGTATAATGTCATTCACACATCTAGTTGTGCCTGCGCAGCATTTGTCTCCTACTGTGCAGAACTTAGCACTGAACCACCTGTATGGTCATGTCGATCATGGCAGGAGAGATGGCAACCAGTGATGAGTGAGCACTAAAATGCTCGGGAGCTCCTTGCTCAGGTCGAGCAAATTGGAATGCTTGGGGTGCTTGACCTGAGCAACGAGCCCAATGTAAGTCAATGGGAAACCCGAGCTTTTTTGCCGCGTCCCCCCGATGTCTTTTTAGGGTATCAAAACGTCGGAAAATATTTAATTGATACGAAAGGGCTTCAAAACCAAAATCAT
>VIAB01018602.1:26623-36741 GCA_009801035.1 Oophaga pumilio | reverse complement strand
ATTTCTGGATTGTGAGTCATGGGAAAAACAAAAGAATTGTCAACGGATCTAAGGGAAAAGGTAGTTGGACTGTATAAAACAGGAAAGGGATTCAAAAGGCTATCCAAGGAATTGATAATGACAGTCTGCAGCATTCAAACAGTGATTAACAAATTGAAAATCAGGGGATCTGTAAAAACAAAATTAAGGTCAGGTAGACCAACAAATATTTTGTCCACAACTGCCAGAAAAATTGTTCGGGATGCAAAGAAAAACCCACAAATAACATCAGCTGAAATACTGGATATTACCGGTGTGGCTGTTTCAAGATGCACAAAAAGGAGGCACTTGCAGAAAAATGGGCCGCATGGTCGAGTTGCCAGAAGAAAGCCATTACTGCGCAGATGCCATAAAGTATCTCGCCTACAATACACAAAACAGCACAGAGACAAGCCTCAAAACTTCTGGAACAAGGTAATTTGGAGTGATGAGACCAAAATCGAACTTTTTGGCCATAAAGCATAAACGTTACATTTGGAGAGAGGTCAACAAGGCCTTTAATGAAAGGAACACCATTCCTACTGGAAAGAACAGAGGTGGATCGCTGATGTTTTGGGGATGTGGAAGCTACAAAGGCACAGGAAACTTGGTCAAAGTTGAAGGAAAGATGAATGCAGCACGTTATCAGCAAATACTGAAGGCAAATTTGCAATCATCAGCTCGGAAGCTGTGCATGGGACATACTTGAATGTTCCAACATGACAACGATTCAAAACACAAGGTCAAGTCGAACTGTCATTGGCTACAGCAAAACAAAGTGAAGGTTCTGGAGTGGCCATCTTAGTCTCCTGACCTCTATATCATTGAGCCACTCTGGGGAGATCTCAAGCATTCAGTTCATGCTAGACAACCCAGGAATTTACAGGAACTGAAGGCTTTTTGCCAAGAAGAGTGGGTAATTTTACCATCTGAGAATATAAAGAACCTCATCCACAACTACCACAAAAGACTTCAAGCTGTCATTGATGTTAGAGGGGGCAATACACAGTATTAGGAAATGGGTATATGAACTTTTGATCAGGGTCATTTGGACGTTTTGGGTTGTCATTATGATTTAAAAAGATAAAACACTATTTTCCGACACCCAACCACTAACCATGAGTGGAGAAAAAGATTTGGTGTTATCATTCATATTCTCTCAAAAAAGGCCAAGAAAGCAAAAATTCTGCCGGCGTATGTAAACTTTTGAGCACAACTGTATAACTACTATCTCTGGACCTTTTATAGCTAAGAAATTTGCAAAGGCCAATATTTTTCTTAGATTTTCTGTACAGTTTATTTGCATTGTGCTCCAGCAGTATACTTTCTGCAGTCAATAATTTTAGTGCTCCTGCTTTTCTCTAGGACAGTAGCAACAGCTGTCTATCCTTGGCAGTATTTGGCAGGCTGTTTGTCAGAAGATGCCAACACTTTTCACTGCTTTGCCTATCTCCTGGACATGCACTTTATAATTGCTAACATGTGGGATTATACTGTCATAAAACGGAAGTTTAAGGCCCACATCTGGAGGACTAACATTATCCAGAGGATGTTGTGTGTGTCACTGAAGATTACTGACAAGCTGGTGCTTATTAAATCTATCTTCCATATTTCCTTGTGGCATTAAGCAAAAGAGATTCTAAGAAAATGATCAAAATATCCAAGAATATCATAGCAGAATAAAGTGATTATTTTCATGCTACTGTTTTGCCATCATAAATGCACATTTATAGTAGTATGGAGTATAGTGTGAGAAAGGATTATATTTTGCTTCCCATTATGGCACATACTGTAGAAATACTGGTAATTAGTACTGTACATTTATGTAATTTTTGACATGGGGCTTTCTCCCTGATATTACTTGATTAATCACTGTATTGTATCATGATCAATTGCAGTTTTTGTAATTTTGTTTCTTAAAAAGTGCTGATGTTTCCCCGTATATTGTGTCCTTTAATTAGAAAAAAAAATGTTTTGCTTGACTCAAAATCAAGTAACTGGTATCTTCCTAAAGTTTTATATACTACCACACTTGGCTATTTATCTTGGTTATCTAAACTATAGATTATTTTAGGGAGCTGTAATGTCCATACACAAGTCTTTTGTGTCCTACTGTATCTCAGTATGCCTCAGATTCCATTCAAGAGCCTAAAGAATTTTCATTCACAATCCATATTATTAATGGCACCAAAATAAGGTGCCATATAATAAAGGCACTTAATAACTGGCGTATGGGGCCCAGTGAGCAGAGAGGGGCCTGGAGCAGGCCCCTCACTTTTAATTTCTGCTCAACTTTTACTAAGGCTACTTTCACACATCAGTTTTTTGCCATCAGTCATAATCTGTCGTTTTTTTGAAAAAAACGGATGCTGCAATTGATACCGCAGGATTTGTTTTTTTTCTCATAGACTTGTATTAGCGACGGATTGCGACGGATGGCCGTGCGTTTCAACGGATCCGTCAGAAATTTTGTGTCCGGAGGCTGGAGACGACGCACAAAGCAACGTTTTTTGTCTCCGTCGGAAAGTCGGACAGCGACGGATCCATCGCTGTCCGTCATTTTTTATAATGACAGATTCTGGCGAAGGATCTGTTTTTTTTAACAGAGCATGCTCCCGACAGGATAAAAAAAAATAGATATATACACATAGAATAGATATATGCACACAGATCTGACGTCGGATCCGTTAAAAAAAAGGATCAGTCGCATCAGTTTTTCACAATCTGCGACGGATCTGTCAATCCGTCAAAATAACGGATTGTGACTGATGGCAAAAAACTGATGTGTGGAAGAGGTCTAAGCCGGCGTGCTTTGATGCTGGATATCAGTGCGGCCACGTACACTCATTCTCTGCTCTTCCCTCTCTGCATAGTGAGTAGCAGAGCGCGGGTGGTGCATGCGGCCGTGCAGAGAGTTGCCGGCTGTAGTGTAAGGATGTGCACGCTGTGACAATCCTCACCCCTTGCACTTGCACTCAGCAGCAGAGCCAGGAGCTGAGCATCCAATCCCTCCCCTCCAGCAGCGTCACAGCTATTAGACTGTGAAAAGACAAGGGGGTGGGGCTAAATGATGGGGGTGGAGCCACAGACAACCAGGGAGACTAAGGCAGAAGGACAGATAAAAAAGAACGGGAGAAAGAAAAGATGGAAGAAAAAGTGAGAAGAGAGAGAGACAGAAATCACAATAGAGAGGCAAGACACAGGTGAGAAGGTTATATAAGACATTGGCTGCAGTGGTGGGATTCAGGGGGCTCTCACCAGTTCAGTGTGGCACTGCTTGTAAATAAACACAGGTGGTTGCCCAACCCATCAAGAAGCGGTGCCGCAATCCGTTTTCCTGGCCCGCAAATTTTCAAGCAAATGTGCATCTGAGGATGCATTCAGTTGCAATATATTGCATTACAAAAAGCCACCGGCTTTCTGCAGAGCAATAGTTACCAGCTGCCAGCCAATCACAGGCCAGCAGCTGACATCGGCAAGCACGTCACAGGCCTGTGAAGTCACTGTCATGTACCGGCACATTCGCATCTAAAATAAATGAGGTAAAGTGCACCGCTGGACCGTGGCCAGGTAAGGAGAATTTTTTTTTACTTTCTTTTTGTGCTGAAAGCCACAGGATGGGATCTCTTATGGGCGCAGGATGGGAGTTCATATGGGGCAGGATGGGAGCTCATATGAGGGCAGGATGGGAGCTCATATGGGGACAGGATGGGAGCTCATATATAGGGCAGGATGGGAGCTCATATGGGACAGGACATATCTAGTAAGAAGCCATGCTCACCAACGAGGTTGTAAGATGCCGCAGGAGGAGGATCGCCCCAAAAAAAAATGCCACCCCAACGTACGTTTCGTGGCTGCCTTGCCACTTTCTCAAGGGGATCTCTAGATATGGCAGCGCTGCATTGACTACTGCTGGCCTCATTATATAAGCGCTTGTCGCTTAGAGAAGCATGCCTGACTGTCTGTGGTTTACAAATTTGTTAGCCTTGTTACCCTGCTATTATTTTTTCTATTGTGGGGGATCCTGCATATGATATGTTCTGGGCTACTATATACTTACTTGTACTACCACATGTGTCCATTTATTAAGCCGTGAGGAGGTCTACTTTCCCTGTACATGCACATGTCCTTTGTATGTGTTTCTATTGTTCAGTGTTATTTATTCATGTGTTACATTTATACTGTTATACAATAAATATTTACCTTTTATAAAATGTTTTTTTGGTCACCAGTGACTCTCCTAAGCTCATATGGGAGTAGGATTGGAGCTCATATGGGGGCAGGGTGGGAGAACATATGGCTGGAGCCAGGAATGAGACACAAGGGGGCCAGGATGGAGGATATTATTACTGTAGTGGCTAATTAAGGGATATTATTACTGCAGTGATGTATTTTATTTTTGGAGTATACTGTTTTCAATGGGGGGTCCCATTACTGTGCAGAGCGACACTATGTCGCTTTTTTTTCTTCATCTGGTATAGTGTAGGAGTTGTGAAAAAATTAAGTAATGTGCTCGGCAAGCAGTGCTCTAGATAACTGTGTTATTTCCTGCAGAGACGAGTCCTGGCTGGAAAAATTGATTGCGGTCTGTACTGGATGTAGATGAAAAGTGAAGATGGATGACTTCACCTAACGACGTCACTGATGAGTTAGTGTATTACATGTGCACACACAATATACACTGTACACTTTATACAGAGCTCCTGCGTATAATGTCACTGGTGATCTCTGTATTACCTGTAAACTATACACTATATACAGAACTCTTGTGTACAATGTCACCAGTGATCACTGCATTACCTGTACACTGACACTGTATACACAGGTCATGTGTATAATGTCACCAGTGATCACTGTATTACTGTACACACAGCTCCTGGGTATAATGTCACTGGTTATCACTGTATTACCTGTATACTACATACAGAGCTCCTGGGTATAATGTCACTGCTGAGCACTGTATTACCTGCACACTATACAATATGTACAGATTTCCTGTGTATAATGTCACTGGTGATCACTGTATTATTTGTACACTTACACTATATACAGAGCTCCAGTGTATAATTTCACCGGTGACCGCTATATTAACTGTACACTGACAATATATAAAGAGCTCCTGTGCATATTGTCACCAGTGATCACTGTATTACCTGTACGCACTATATAGAGAGCTCCTGTGTATAATATCACTGTTGATCACAATATTACCTGTACGCTATATACTATATACAGAGCTCCTGTGTATAATGTCACTGGTGATCACTGTATTAACTGTAAACTATACACTATATACAGAGCTCCTGTGTATAATGTCACTGTTGGACACTATATTACCTGTACACTGACACTATATACAGAGCTCCAGTGTATAATGTCACCGGTGATCACTGTATTACCTGTACACAGACACTATGTACAGAGCTCCTGTGTAAAATGTCACTGATGATCACTATATTATCTGTATGCTATATACTATATACAGAGCTCCTGTGTATAATGTCACTGATGATCCCTGTATTACCTGTAAATTATACACTATATACAGAGCTCGAGTGTATAATGTCACCGGTGACCACTATATTACTTGTGCACTGACACTATATACAGAGCTCCTGTGTAGAACATCACCGGTGATCACTGTATTACCTGTAGACTGACACTATATAACAGAGCTCCGCTGTTTAATGTCACCGGTGATCACTGTATTACCTGTGCACTGACACTGTATACAGAGTTCCTGTGTATAATGTCACGGTGATCACTGTATTACCTGTACACAGACACTGTATATGAAGCCAAGACGTCCTGTGTATAATGGCACTTATGCTGATATTAGTATTGTGTTTTTTCTATTAATGGTCAGTATTGTAGTAATCGGTCACTATGTGGTGGTAATATGTGGTCTGGTCATTATGTGGTGGTAGTTGTTCCTTGTATGCACAATTATTCGGTCACTATGTGGTGGTAATATGGTGTCTGGTCATGGTGCAGTGGTATTTGTCCCTTGTATATGATATTATTAGTCATTAAAAAAAATTAATAATAAATAAAAATATACCTAAATTGTATTGGACATTTTAACAAATGTTTAATAAGTTACAGTAGAGTAGAGCCCAGCCAAAAGAGTCTACAATAGCTGCTGGCTACGTATGTGATCTGTTGATGGGAACTGTTAATGTGTGATTGGTGAGGATGTGGTGCAGAAGTGGAGTTTTTCCAAGAGAGGGTGATGGGACTGTGGAAGGTTTGAGGGGTGGAGGAAGAGCAGGGGTGAAGATTGAGCGGAATCTCGAGGGGGCCTCAAAAATGTTACCAGTATGGAGCCCCGAAATTCCTAGTGACAGCCCTGCTTACAGCAGCACATGGATAACATACTGCTCTGTGACATGGAGCAACAGAGACTCAGTGTGACTCTGAAGTGACTCTTGTTCACACTTAGCTGTGTGCAAGTGTCCTTAGGATAAGTCTACATGCAAGTAAATGGAGATAAAATTGCAGAATTATATAATGTCAGTAATTCAAGTTTGTAGCTGTACTTTCCAATCATCACAAAATGTCCTCCGGAGCAGTAAGCAATTGAGCAAAAGATGAAAATAGATGGACAACAAACCCTATCAGCAACCTAATGGCTAGGCAATATTAATGGATAGAAAAAAATATTGTGGCTGTCCATGGGATATTAATATATTAACTCCTTCACCCCCAGGCCTTTTGTTTTTTCATTTCGATTTTTTCTTTCCCGTCTTCTAAGAACCATATTTTTGTTATTTTTTCTGTCAATAAAGCCATATGAGTATAGATGAGTGGACCCCTGGATGTTCGGGTCAAGCGGGTTCTGACGAACAGTTAAAAAATAATGAGGGTTCGAGTACCAGCACAGTACCCGGATCTGAACCTGGACCCCATTCACTTGAATGGGGGGCCTGAACATCAGGTGTTTGCCATGCTGTTATGTGCATGACAGCACGTCAAACATTCCTTCTGATCAGCAGTAAAATCATTACCACCAGTCAGACAGCTGCGGTTCCCCCGCTGTCACATGACAACGTGAGCCCGCAGCTGTGATCAGATGTAAAATGTTTACCTCCGGTCACTGGCGTCGGCTGATGGGACTACTTCTCCCATCAACCAATGCCTGCTGCTCCTAATAACAGCGAGAGCATGTGTCGGCTGAAAGGAGCATTCGTCAGCCGCTGCCTGCACTCTAAATAAATAATTTAAAAATAAAATAACGTGGGTTCCCCTGAAATTTTTGATAACCAGCCACTGCCAGGCAAAACTCACAGCTGGGGGCTGCAACTCTCAGCTGTCAGTGTTAGCAAGGCTTCTTATCAAGAAAAGAGGGGTCTCCACTATGATTTTTTTAAATAAATAATTTTAACAAATGACGTGGGGTCCCCCCATCGTTGACAACCAACCAAGATAAAGCAGACAGCTGGGGGCTGGTATTTTCAGGCTGGTAACGGGCCATAGATATTCCCTCCACCACAGCTTAAAAATAGGAGCCTCCAGCCGCCCTGAAAAGGCGCATCTATTAGATGCGCCAATTCTGGCACTTTTCTCAGCTCCTCTCATTTGCCATGTAGCGGTGGCAAGTAGGGTTTATATTTGTGGGGTTGATGTCACCTTAGTATTGTCCGATAATATCAAGCCCATGGCTTAGTAATGGAGAGGCGTCTATAAGACACCTATCCATTATGAATTCTATAGTTATATTCTAAATAAACACTCAGCAAGTATAAAGTCTTTCATTTGAAAAAAACACACTTTTTTCCTTTTTTATTTAAAAATAAAAAACACAGTTATGCTAACCTAATGCTCATTCCATAGAATCCCTTGTCTCCTGTAATAAAACAAAAATAAAAAACAACCATATCCTTCACCTATCCAGTGTTCCATCCAACTCCATAATCCATGTCAGAGGACAAATAGTTTTCAACCTGGACAGTGTCAAGATGCAACCATCCAGGCTGGGAACCACTGAGGAATGAGCTACTGCGAGCGCAGCCTCAGTGACTAGCGGTGACATCATCAAGGTTACCGCCGATCACTAAGGCTGTATTCCCAGCTGGGCAAATGAACTGCTGTGAGCTCAGTGAGATCACCGCTAGCACAGTGAGAAAGTCTCATAGTGCAGCTCTGAGCTCAGAGAGTTCACCACAGTTCACTGTGAGAAATTTCTCACAGTGAACTGTGGTGAACTCTGAACTCAGCGCTGCACCGTAAGACTTTAAATTAATCATTTTAAAAATCACGTGGGTTCCCTGATTTTTTGATAACCAGCCAGGCAAAACTCACAGCTGAGGACTAAAACTGTCAGCAGTCAGCTTCAGCAAGGCTGGCTATCAAGAGCAGAAGGGTCCACACACCATTTTTTTTAAATTATTTAAATAATTTTAAAAATGGCATGGGGTCCCCCACACTTTTGACAACCTGCCAAGCTAAAGCAGACAACTGGGGGCTGGTATTCTCAGGCTGGTAAGGGGCCATGGATATTGGCACTCAGCCTTAAAATAGCAGCCCGCAGCTGCCCTAAAAAGGCGCATTTATTAGATGCATCAATTCTGACACTTTGCCCGACTCTTCCCACTTGCCCTGTAGTGGTGGCAAGTGAGGTTCATATCTGTGGGGTTGATGTTACCTTAGTATTGTCCAGTGACATTAAGCCCATGGCTTAGTAATGGAGAGGCTTCTATAAAACGCCTCTCCATTACTAATCCTATAGTTATATTTTACATAAACACACAGTCAAAATAAAGTCTTCAGGTGAGGGATATTGTTGTTTTTTACTTTTGTCTTATTACAGGAGACGAGATTCAGTGGAATGGGCGTTGATGTGAGTTTAATTTAGAATCATTAAAGGAGTCTGTGTCATTCTTTCAATTAAAAGACTTTATTCTGGCTGTGTGTGCTTTAGCTTGGTTGTCAAAAATGGGGGGACTACATGCCATTTTTTTAAATTATTTTTTTAAATAATGAAAGAAATTGGAGTGGGGACCCCTCTATTCTTAAAAAATCAGCTTTGCAAAAGCTGAGAGCTGAGGGTTACAGCCCCCGGCTGTGAGTTTTGACTGGCTGGTTATCAAAAATTTCAGGGGAACCCACGCTGTTTATATTTACAGTGCAGGCATGGGCTGATGAATACTCCCATCAGCCACCATCTGCTCTCGCTGTTATTAGCGGCAGCAATCAGACTGATGAGAGTAGTAGTCCCATCAGCTGACGCCAGTGACCGGAGGTGAACTTTTTACCTCCGATCACAGCTGCGTGCTCGTGCTGTCATTTGCCAGTGTGGGAACTGCGGCTGTCTGACCAGCGGTAATGATTTTATCGCCAATCAGAAGCAACGTTTGGCGCGATATCATGCACATGACAGTGCTACAAACACCTGGTGTTCAGGGGGCGAAACTCGAACAGTAGCACGGACTTAGTGAAGTCAGGGTTCCGGTGTCCGTGCCCGAACAGTAGGTGTTCAGTACGAACGCCGACTTTACTGTTTACCCATCTCTACATATGAGTGCAATGTAAGTACTCAGGTCAGCTGACATGTGCCTACAATAGCTGCGAATGGAATCGCGATCCACCCGTGGCTATTAACTAGTTAAATGCCTCTGTCAAACGCTGACAGCAGCATTTAAATGGCGCTTCCGGCCATCGTCCCGGAAATACGCTCACCGGTGACCCGAGTCACGTGACTGCGGGTCACCGGTGCGTCAGCATGACAACCGGAGGCCTCCTGGAGACCTCTATGGTTGTCAGTGCCGGCTTGCTGTGAGCGCCACCCAGTGGTCGGCGCTCTTAGCAAGTCAGTAATTCAGCAGCATAGTAATATTCAAAAAAGGAGGGCACCGCCCGCAAAAAAAGATCTCCTGTGTTATGCCAATATTATAACAGAAACAGAACAAGAAAAGAAGCATACAATGAACCAGGGATCACTTATAAATGTATCAAATGATCAATCTTTATTGATATGCTGAACACTGTGCAGTTAAAAACAATAAAACCAACAAACAACAATCAAAATGCTCATAATAGAGCCACAAAACCTGCCCAAAACCCTTCTTATATTAAAGGTGATAAATGTCACTGCATGACCA
>VIAB01018601.1:34035-45263 GCA_009801035.1 Oophaga pumilio | reverse complement strand
TAAAGCCTGTATGACAAAGAAGATATGCTCCAAACAAAGAAGATATGCTCCAAACAATTTCTAAAATTAGATCTCCCTCACTGTATGATGTTAGTATCAGAAGAAAACATTTTTTGGATGAGGCCTGTATAAAATAGTCTTAGATGCTCCAAACAATTTCAAAGTGAGATCTACCCTACTGCATAACGTTAGCAACCAAAGACATTTTTTTGACCTGTGGATGAGGCCAAAAAATCTTGGATCTAGCCTGCTGTATCATGTTTGAAAAAATATATATATTTTTTTTGTGGAAAAGCTCTTCACACACAACAATTTCACAGCCACAAAAGTACAACGTGGGTTATGGAGGACTGTATTTCGTTTAGCAACAGAAAAAATATTTTTTTAATGTACATGAGCTCTGCAGACAGCTTCATTTCGCCAACACGAAATTACAACAGGGCATACGGCGGGCTGTATCACATTTAGCAATAGAATTTTTTTTATTCTTTAAACTGCAATTCCGCATGAGACATGCAGACAGTTCAATTTAATATGTCTAAATTGAAGACACAAAGCTTTGGTTCTGTGCTTGATTTTGGCTTTGTACAGTGATATTAAACAGCAACTTATCTGAGTATAATAAAAGATGAATACCTGTGTTGCTATGCCTAAATGTTTCCAACAACATTTGTTTACGAAGCTGACACTTTATTTTTTATTCTTAATGCTGAAAAGATTGGTGACTTTTTTATTTAAAAAAAAATTGCTTATTTTATTTTTTAATTTCTTTTAGAGACTTCAGTCTGCTGTCATCTGATTGCTTCTTCAATATACTGTACTGCAATACAGCAGTAGCACATCATATAGTTTAAATCACGCTGTCTTAGAAGGCCAATATACTTCACAAGAGTGCCAACGTAGCAACCATAGGGGCCTTTATACGGAAGGAAGATCAAAGTACTGAATCAAAATCCTGTCCAACCACTTTCTACCTAATTTTAATGTTTTAACCACTGTATTTTGATTTGGTTTTAAATATCCTGAAATAAATCAAGGGTCTATGACTTTTCTTCAGACAGCGCCAGACACTGCAGTTTTTTTTACCCAATGTACATTTTCTACCCTGTACCCATCTCGCAATCTCGCAATGCAAATAGGAGCAACAGCAGTCCTACATTGCTAAACGTTAGAGCATACCTCACAAGGTGAGCCTTTTTTTAATTATCTCATTTATATGTATATTTCATACTATACTGACTAAGGGAGTGCCCCGGCCCGGATTTCTCCACAGCATTAACTGCCCTTAACCAGTCCCCAGGCTGCCGTGGGCCACCCATCGGCACCCATTTAATCACGTCATTGAGGTGGAGTGATGGGAGCAGAAAACTGCAGTATTTAAGTGGTTAACAGCAGCAATCAGAGTTTAGCTCCAATAGCTGCTGTTAGAGGCATATGCAGACTGTGTAACACCTCCTCATCTTATGGAAAGGCACTGTTTCCTCCATCCAGGACAGACAGAGGCAATCTCCCCTCTGCAACCTATGGCAAAATACCACTTTAGATGTTTCCTCCACCCCTTTACAAGTCTCAGGCAGTATCAGATAGCATTGCTCCTACCTGTGGGAGCCCAGCTTTATTGGCTGGGGGCCCCTGACTGGCCAGCCAGTTTTAATTAATGGAATATGCTGCCTTTCCTGTTTTTTCCTGTGGGCAGAAGAGAGGGTTAATGGCAGGTACCTGAAGGGTTAAGACTGCTTCGTAGGTCATTTCCAGGGGGGTGTCCTTCCCAGGGAGTATAAAAGGGAGAGAGGGAGGATTTCCGGCCTCTTGGAGCAAGGTCAGCAAGAGCGGCCCACTCACCCTCCCGTTTTTTGGTGTTTTGGTAAATGGGTATTTGGTTAGTTTTAAGTTAAGGATTGATGAAAGTCACAGCAGTGGCGGAAGAGCAAGACTGAGTTACATGTGACGGGAGTCCGGTGGCATATCCCCACAAGTTCCGAGTTTAACATGGAGAGCTGCGACCTTACCCTTCAAACAGTGGGTGGTGATAAAAGATGAAGTTTGGAATGTTTAATATTCAATAAAAGTTTGGAATGATTGTTTAAGTATTGTTTTTCTTTGGTCAAAGGAAAAAAGGGGGGCAATGGTTGGTAATGTATGGGCAGTCTGACCAGCATGGTCTCTGCACTTGAGCCAGAATGGCAGGAAACACAACTCTAAATAACTAGGCCAGACACTCTCTGCCCAGTCACACTTACTTCATCAATACACTTTACTACTAACTGGGCACTTACCATGCAGGCATGACTTTCTGCAGACACACAGCATACACAGAATGCAATCATAAAAATGAACAAACAATAAAACATAAATAAGTACACTAAGCATAAGTACAGGTGGGAATATAAGCACATAAGTCTCTAAGTCTCTCCTTATAAGAGGATAGAGAGGAACAGTAATTTACAAGGGGTTTTATATAAATCATTGTGTAATTTTTTTTTATGTTTGTGTGCTATAAGATGTGTAGTATTTTTGTGGAGTCTTTTGTATTCTTTGTGGGTGAATTTGCTGTTAACATTTTATAATTACGATTTTTTTGTCACATAATACGTAATCCCCCAAGAAGTGACAAAATACCCCAGTAAGACATAATATTTTTCTTGCTTAGTTTTCTCTGTATCTGGGGCACACTTTGGAGTTAAAAGGGAGTCATGAGAATGATTTGAGAAATGAAGCCAAATGTGATCTTGTGTAAAATGATCGATAGAACTGTTGAAATCATGCTGTGCACTTTTACCTGCAGAGTGACTCTAAACCGAACTGCTATTCTCTGCAATGTACAGTACAGACCAAAAGTTTGGACACACCTTCTCATTCAAAGATTTTTCTGTATTTTCATGACTATGAAAATTGTAGAATCACACTGAAGGCATCAAAACTATGAATTAACACATGTGGAATTATACATTACACTTTACAAAAAAGTGTGAAACACTGAAAATATGTCTTATATTCTAGGTTCTTCAAAGTAGCCACCTTTTGCTTTGATTATTGCTTTGCACGCAGAAAAGGTGAACGGATGGATTCTACATGCCTGGTTCCCACCGTGAAGCATGGAGGCAGTGGTGTGATGGTGTGGGGGTGCTTTGCTGGTGACACTGTTGGGAATTTATTCAAAATTGAAGCGGTGAGAGGTGCAGCTCACCCCAAACCATCTCGATTGGGTTCAGGTCTGGTGACTGTGGAGGCCAGGTCATCTGGCATAGCACCCCAACACTCTCCTTCTTGGTCAAATAGCCCTTGCACAGTCTGGAGGTGTGTTTGGAGTCATTGCCCTGTTGAAAAAAAAAAAGATGGTCCAACTAAAAGCAAACCGGATGGAATAGCATGCTGCTGCAAGATGCTGTGGTAGCCATGCTGGTTCACTATGCCTTCAATTTTGAATAAATCCCCAACAGTGTCACCAGCAAAGCACTCCCACACCATCACACCACCTCCTCCATGCTTCACGGTGGGAACCAGGCATGTAGAGTCCATCCGTTCACCTTTTCCGCGTGCAAAGCAGTAATCAAAGTAAAAGGTGGCTACTTTGAAGAACCTAGAATATAAGACACATTTTCAGGTGTTTCACACTTTTTTGTAAAGTGTAATGTATAATTCCACATGTGTTAATTCATAGTTTTGATGCCTTCAGCGTGATTCTACAATTTTCATAGTCATGAAAATACAGAAAAATCTTTGAATGAGAAGGTGTGTCCAAACTTTTGGTCTGTACTGTACATGTAGGCCTTTTAATGTGGGTGCAAGAACAAAAAAGAACCATCCTAATACCAGGAGTTAAACCCACAATGCCTGGGTACATGCCAGAAATCCTAACTAGTACTAAGACACCACAAATAAATATACAGATTTGAGTTAACCCCACAGCAGAAGCTTGTCTAATTAGTGCAATAGGTAATGCGTCAGTGTCATAATATGGGGGTCATGAATCTTAGGCCGGTGTCCCACTTGCAACTGCAATGCAAGAGTCTCTCACCTCAGTACCCGGGCACTACCGCCGGTGGTTCGGACTGGAGCGTTCAGCTACATACAAATACATGCAGCCTCACACTCCGCTCCCGAGTGCAGGCAGCAGTGCTGGGTATTGAGGCGAGAGACTCGCGCATTGCAGTTGCAAGTGGCCTTACACAGAAAATGTTCTCAGGAAATGTTGTCTCCGTCTTGAATAAATAGCTGCAGCTGTTTCACATTCAACATCAAAACATTACTGATTACAATGGAAGAGAAGTGTAGAGTGATAGACTGTACTGTCATGTTCCTACCCCTGAATACACCAATTGCGCGTGTGTTATAAAGCAAATAGTGTCATGTAGTTTTAAATATGTTTTGTTATGTGAAGCATGAACTGTGTATGACTGTGTTAAGTGTATATAATGTGATATGGTAATGTATAATGTATCTTGTGGGATAAGCATTGTCCCTGGGTCCAGACTTGTCAGCAGAGTTCATAGCTCGAAAGTACTGTCACACTGGTGGATTTGGACCCACTGCTCCACGGGCCAAGCTTATCCTAGAGGGCATGACTAAGCAACTACCTGGTGTTCACTAGAGCCTCTGGTAGTGAGATTAGTCTTGGCGGCAGGTTGTTGCCAGGTACCACACCAGGACAGTCACAGGGACTGCAACAGCTGACCAAATGTCAGAGGCACAAGTACACGTTACAAAGGGGTGAGACAGAGGCGAGGTCAGACAGTTCGATTTCGGGGCAGGCAGCACAGGATCAGAAAACTTTACCAAGGTCAAGAGCAGAGAGGTCAGGTAGGATGGGTTAACAGACTGGGTCATTAACAGGAAGGTCATTAGAGGAATGCATGTACATGGGCTAACATAGCAGGAACCATGTTCAAGCAAGGAGTGCTGAGAGGAGCAGCCTGAAATAGGACTTGCTGGCAAGAGATAGGCCGGGGAACCAAATCTCTGCCGGACACAGCAGGGTTAAATTCCTGCAGAGACCAGCTATGCACCCCTAAGGCTAGATGGTTTCCACATGCAGCAGCAGCAACACAGAGGAGTAGAAGAACCAGGTTTAGCGGCTGCCCAAAGGAGAAACCGTGAGGCGAGTGGGGTGGCACTGAGGATGCATGCCAGTTGCTGCCGTGACAGTGACAAAAGGGAGAACACTTTGAGTATGAAGCCAAACAGGATCTAACTTTGAAAATATATTACCTTACTTATTTTGTACTGTCCCTGAGCTAAGGTCTATACTATACTTTTGCTTAAATCTTAAAGGCTTCCTGAGGCAAGTTGGGATTGGCCTTGTTTCCAGATATACAAAAAAAAATCACTTATTAGTAGCTCCCTACCCTGGCTAATGATCTAACAGTGAGTATAAGGACTTGATCACACCAACGTACTTTTCATCGGATCGCACCCAGACTAAAGTTATACTATAGGGCCAGCACATGTCTGATTCTTTTCATTGGATCAAGCCAGTCCATGTTTGACCCAATCTTCAGATTGCGCTTGGCCATGAAAGTCAACAAGTGCATGGAAATTATCAGGCTGCATATGGATGACATCCGATTACAGTCCAATTTCCAGGCACTGACACAATGGAGAAGATGAAAAAAATTTGTTCTCCATCTTCTCCTCATCGGATTGCACTATGCTGACACTCTGGTCAAACTCTGATCAGGGTGTCATTTGCACGATCAGACCGATTATCTCGAATAAGAGAAACTACGGCCATCTGATCATAGGCTAAATGTGACAGTCTTAATAAGGTTACAATTTTAAGAAATATATGTATAGTATATGCAATAGCCAAAAAAGAAGAATCTCACCAAAATAAATGCAAACATTACATGAACAGCTAGTTTTCATTTATAATTTTGTGCTTTTACTACCTATTATCATTTTTCTCTGTAGGAAGAGATCTGTATGGACTTTTTTGTTTTTTTTAACACATTTAGTTTTGACATTCTGAATGTGTAAAGTGTGATCCTATTTTTATCTGTTTCATATTCTCCCCAGTCACTGAACTTGAAATAACAGTCAAACATAGCTACAAAATGTATTTACCAGCCTGTTTCAGCCTAGATATTCTAATGAGCTGATTACAAGAAATGATGTTGTGTTTCTTAGACAAGAAATGAAAAACTAAACCGGATATGCCCTTGCTGGCCTTGCTCTGCTTCCTATAGTTGGCATACTAAGGGCACCATGTTAGCTGGGAAGGAGTTGTTCTACAGAGGTAAGATTTCGTCATGGTAGTAGATCTGAAAAAAAGACATTAAATTAGACAATATCTAACATTTGTGATCTGTATAATGTAAAAAGCTTCAAGTGATGTGTTCAGTTATTTTCAGGTCACAAGTGACCTGTAACCATCAGGAATTGAAATAGTCGTTACTTAGCTTTCCTCCGGGTCATTTACCATAGGCAATAGCAAATAATTAATGCGCACATAGAGAGGAAAAAGATATAAGATTAATTTATAATCAGAATGTTTGGGAGTAAAGGGACATTTATTTTTAATATAATGATCTTCTATAGTGCAGTAAGAATAGTAAGGATATACGTGCATAGAACTAATTAATTAGTAAATTTTTTGCAATTTAATTTCTGTTATATATATTGGAATATGATTGTTTCTGCAGCATACACCTGGACGTCTGTAAGCCCTATTGAGATGTATGGAACAATTACAGAAAACTCTGCAACCAATCTGCCATGTGTGAACTTAACTCTACAAAGAGAAGGTGCCATAAGTCTGATCATCAACCTACCGGTATTTTTGTGTGTGGTATGTGATGCTTAGTTTTTAGTTTTTGTTTGTTTTATTATGTTTTAGTTTTTTTAATTCTGGACTAAATAGTTATGAATTATATTCTTGAAAAATTATTCCTAGTGCCTTGAGTACAATGTCTGTTATTTATCCATCTATATCTTCTTTTTTTCTTTCCCTTTAAAACAGATACTAGTAAAGAACAAGTTTTCAGAGAGAAGTGAAGTCATTTCTGACAACAGGTAAGCATCTGAACATTATTATTGTATTGTTAGAGAACAGATTTCCATTAAATGCATACACAAAAATAAAAAAGTATATGCCCATATATATTAGAAATGATGGATACAAGATACATCAGCGTGCAAAGTGTAAAATTGTACCGTGATATATGATAGACATTGCTGACTTGTATATTAGATAATATTGCAGCTGTAGAACTATGGGGCTGTGCACATGACTAATACTGAGATTACTTTGGTAAATTATGATAATACAGATTGTTATTACTCGCATCTTTCAGTGGTGAATATAGAATATTTAAGATCGAGCTATGAAAAGCGCACGGCTTTGTAACTAATCATTTATATCAAAACCAAACGTCTTGTAAAATGTACAGTACTATATACGTGGACCCGCGGGCATGCGGTGCAGTCAGCTGGGTCTGTAGCTATAGTTAGCGAGAAAAGCAATACATCTGGTGTGGTCTGCACTGATGTATGGAGCCGCTGATGTATCAACTGGGAGAAGGGATGAGGATTTGTGCAGGATATGAACGTAGTTAGTTCTGTGTTTTATGCGCTTAGTTTTATGTATTTTAAGGGTTACAGAAAAGCATCTGTAGGGCTGCATGGATTTTGTAAATTTTACACTAGACAGGCATGAATGATGATACTGAGTTGGACTTTAATGCCATGGCATTGGGTGAATTTTCAGGTTTTAAAAGCTAATTTAAGGTCCTGCAATACAAGATCATGCCTATGTATCTCAGTAAAAGCATGAGAAGTGACCGGTGTTTTTACATTCTTTTACATTCTTTAATTAATGTACAAGAGTAAACATTAAGCTCCGCAAGCCTAGTGTTAATTCTGCTCCAGTAGCTATTCACAGAGGCAATGACAATTTAGGAAGGGTCTATAAAAGCATAGCCTTATGTTTTAGGCTTTGTAATCTTATGCAGGGATTTATCCAGGTTTGCAAGCATGCATACAGGTGCTGGGGAGGATCTACATTCTTGCAGGCTTGGGTAGAACTACTTAGTTCTAGCTCAGCTAGCTTTTGGCAAAGGTACTGCCAGCTTTGGAAGGGTTCATGCAAAAAAGATAACTATAGTGGGTGCAGGGATTGCAGTTGCACCCCCAGGCCCTAGAGCATAAACCTACAGGTCATGATTTAAGAGTTTCCTTAGTACTGCACAGCAGATAATTCCATCACCTGGGCAATACTAAGGAAATCCTTAAAACATGACCTGTTGGCAGCTCTTCAGGACAGGAGTTGGGGAGCACTGCCCTAGAGCATAGCCCTGCCATAGCTAAGCTAGCTTTGACAAAGTTGCTGCCAGCTTTAGAAGGGTACATGCAGGGGAATAACTATAGTGGGTACAGGGACTGCAGTCACACCCTGGCTCTAGAGCATACCCCCACAAGCCTGGTGCTAATTCTGCTCTATTAGCTATTCACAGAGGCAATAACAATTTCAGAAGGGTCTATAAAAGCACACCCTAATGTTTCAGGTTTTGCAAGCTTATTCAGGGATTTATCCAGACTTGCAAGGATGCATAGATATGCAGGAGAGGATATACATGCTTGCAGGTTTGGGTAGAACTACATAGTTCTAGCTCAGGTAGCTTTTGGCTAGGGTGATGCTAGCTTTGGAAAGGTACATGCAGGAGACTACATATAGTTTGTGCAGGGATTGTTGGTGCACCTCCAGGCCCTAGAGGATACCTCTACAGATCATGATTTAAGGGTTTCCTTATTACTGCACAGCAATAATTCCATCACCTGGGCAATACTAAGGAAACCCTGAAAACATGACCTGTTGGCAGCTCTTGAGGACTGGAGTTTGGGAACATGGCCCTAGAGGATAGCCCTGCCATAGCTAAGCTAGCTTTGACAAATTTGCTGCCAGCTTTAGAAGGGTACATGCAGGGGAATAACTATAGTGGGTGCAGGGACTTCAGTCACACCCTGGCTCTAGAGCATACCCCCACAAGCCTAGTGTTAATTCTGCTCTATTAGCTATTCACAGAGGCAATGACAATTTTGGAAGGGTCTATAAAAGCACACCCTTATGTTTCAGGTTTTGCAAGCTTATTCAGGGATTTATCCAGACTTGCAAGGATGCATAGATATACAGGAGAGAATATACATGCTTGCAGGTTTGGGTAGAACTACATAGTTCTAGGTCAGGTAGCTTTTGGCTAGGGTGATGCTAGCTTTGGAAAGGTACATGCAGGAGACTACATATAGTTGGTGCACCTCCAGGCCCTAGAGGATACTCCTACAGATCATGATTTAAGGGTTTCCTTATTACTGACAAGCAATAATTCCATCACCTGGGCAATACTAAGGAAACCCTGAAAACATGACTGGTTGGCAGCTCTTGAGGACTGGAGTTGGGGAACACTGCCCTAGAGGATAGCCCTGCCATAGCTAAGCTAGCTTTTGACAAAGGTGCTGCCAGCTTTAGAAGAGTATATGCAGGGGAATAACTATAGTGGGTGCAGGGATTGCAGTCACAACCCGGTCCTAGAGCACATGGGAAGGCCAAAGATACCCCTTTGGCCCATCTGAGAAGAACAGTACTTTTAAACACCTGTTTACTTGGGGTCTATGTTTTGCATTAGGGTTCATGAGCTTCAAGTTACCTCACTGCCTGCATGAGAAAACAGAACATAGTTGAAGTACAATGCACGGCACAATATTCCAGTTTGCAGTAAATGATGCAGGTAGTGCCTAGGAGTCTATGCTTGTAGGTCTGCTTGGAAGTATAAAAGTATAGCTCCTGCCAGCTTTATGACTAGATTTAGATTCATGGGTAGTATAAAGTATAGCCTTAGGCCAAGACAGTCACATCATCGATTTATGCTTCTATCGGTGCTTTTCTGCATTAAGGACAGGTGTACCATTCAGCACAATTGAAGCTAATGTAATAGATGAAAATAATGCATACTGCAATTATTTGCACTCCGCCCTAAGGTCCACGTGTGGGAAATTCATTATGTGCACTAGCACACTAAGTACAGTCCTGTCCAAGGTACTATAGAAAGTGTAAGGCGACATGAATGTACCGAAATAAGCTGTAACCCATACAAGCCCTCACAGAGCTATGTACAAGGCAGGTGTAAATGTCATGAACTGCGACGCCTAAAGAAGGGTATTAGGAAAAAAAGCTCAACCTTGCAATACTACATGAAATAGCTGGGTAAGAATCAAAATTCTGCAAGCCTGGAGAGAAATACTAGGGACGAATTCAGATTTGTCATTCTACATGAAAGCACAGGAGCATATTTTGTGTTGATAGCCATGGAAACAATGTAGCAAACCTATCAATAGGAGCAACAAAAAGATGGCAGCATGGCCCCTCTCAGCTGTTTCTATAGCTCAGAATTCCTATGGCTGAGGTATCTAGATGGATATTGCCATGGCTGAGATGAAAATACCCCTTTATGCACAAATCTACCTAAAATAACAGGCGTAAACTTGGCACTGCCAATCCCTGTGGTCCACGCCGAGCTTTACAAGGCTACCTGAAACACCAGTGGTAAATTTCAAGCTCTGGAAGCATAGAGCACTGTAGTAGAATAATGGCCAGCTTTGTATGGCTGCATAGAAATAGGGGCACACTTCTAGTAATACAAGTACGGGTAAGGGCAGCATATGTATTACTTTACCAGGCTCCATGAAATCGTTAGAGGTAATTGTCAGCTCTACAAGCTCACAGTGGTGTAGTGTGCACATACCAGCTTTATCAGGTTACAAGAACTAGCAGAAGCAAATTTCATGCACTGCAATCCAACGGAAAGATAGTGGATAACCATCTTAGCCTTGCATGGCTCCCTAAATTAGACAGTGAGCATTTTAAAATATGCAGATCGAGAGTGGTGGGATTATATCCATGTTTGTAAGGGTATGCTGCAGCGTTATAAGCCTCCATATTAACTACTGCAGATAACATTGAGGAAAAAAGTACAGGGCAGCCGCACATTTCATTCCTTGCACTGCAATGGTTGAGCAGTACATTTCTCTCCTTGCACTGCAATGGTTGAGCTGCACATTTCTCTCCTTGTACGGCAATGGTTGAGCAGTACATTTCATTCCTTGCACTGCAAAGGTCAAGCAGCACATTTCTCTCCTTGTACGGCAATGGTTAAGCAGCACATTTCTCTCCTTGTACGGCAAAGGTTGAGCAGCACATTTCTCTCCTTGCACTGCAAAGGTTGAGCAGCACATTTCTC
>VIAB01018600.1:29687-42113 GCA_009801035.1 Oophaga pumilio | reverse complement strand
TATTTTTCGATACCGAGCAGTATCGCTCAACACTAATAATAAATTTACGAAAAAGAAGCCTGCTCCAGCTGGAGAAGAGGACTTCTGAATGAAACCCTAGGCAAATTCTCCTCAACACACTCGGACATGGCTAGCGTCTCCGTCTGGGGGAGAGGGTAAATACAGCCTTGTGGAGCTAAGGATCCCAGACGCAGGTCTATAAGGCAGTCATATGGCCTATGTGGAGGTAATATCTCTACTTCTTTTAATCCTTATTCTCTTAATCCTGACAGAGAAAATGGTGCCACCAGTGGACAGACTGGTTTTTCAAGTGCAAAACACTTCTCATAACAAGACTGACCCCAACAAAGAACCTCTCCAGATCTCCAGTCAAGGACAGGTTCATGCATGTGGAGCCACGGAAGACCCAGAAGAAGGTGATGAGACAGGCTAGGAAGCACATAGAAGACAATCTTTTCAGCATGCAACATTCCAATCCGAAGTTCTACTTGCTTACCAACCGAATGGCTTCAGATAGGTGCTTCCAATAGACACATGACTCCAACAATGGATTTTAAAGTAGTTGAACGGGGATCTGGTAGCGATCTTCCACTGATTGATGTATAAAGTTCCCTTCTACAGCGGAATCCAGAAACGCTGTCTTATTGAACCAAGAGGCTCCACTACTCACAGATACAGTCATGATCAATTGTGGAGAGGAAGTCCTCTCTCCCAGAGTCGCCTCTCCTAACGGCCCTAGGTTTGAGAGTTTCCCGGCTTCTTGGGAAAAGAGTGAATGAGATGACCAGTTTGTCCACAATAGATGCACAAAGCCTTTACTTAACAGTTCTCATGCCGATGCTCAGCCAGCTCCACATTGTCGACTTGTATAGGTTCAAGTGATGCTGCGGGTGCAGTAGGCTGAGGATTGAGTGGCCTTTGGAAGGCCGGGGCCAGAGAAGCGGCTTTCTTTCACACACCTTTTTGTCGGGAGCGCTTCTGGAACCGGAGGTGGATTCGGATGGTGAGGGAAACTAGATCGTCCAGTGTAGTAGAAATGTATTGACCTACTAACTCATTCTTGATCCTTCCGGACAATCTCTCTTTGAAGACGGCTACCAGTGCCTCATTATTCTGAATGAGTTCAGAAGTTAGGGTGCATATTGGCTTACTGTCAGACTTGTGTGGTGTAGTCTGAGGAGGTATGAGGCAGCAGAAGTAACTCGTCCCAGTCCATCAAATACCTTGCAGAATGCCTCAAGGAGGGTCTGCAGGTCTCAGAATATCTTATCTCTTCTTTCCCACAAGGGGTTGAGCCACGCCAGTGTTTCTCCTCCAAGATGGAACATTAGAAAGGCTACTTTTGCCCGATTGGAGGGAAACTGTTCAAAGTGCAGCGAGCACTGGTTGATAAAACCTTAGCATTGCTATTGATCCCTGTCAAAATGTGGTGGTGCAAACAGACAGGGTCTAGGACTTGAAGTATGATTTGCAGACTGAATGGTGACTGTCTAGGTTGCCGCAGCTTGAACAAAAACGGATGCGGCGGTTGATGTCAAACATCCAGACGGATGTTAACAGTCCATAGGTAAGATGAGATCTTGACTTTCTGATCTCTCTGATGGGCCATCTCAAGGTAAAGGTTCGAGACTTGAGGGGTATGAGAGTCAGCAGGTTCCATGGCCTTAGCAAACTGTTAAGTTCATGGTTGTGGAAGCACTCTTCTGCCGTCCAGAGAGAGCCTGGAGGGGCATAACTAAGCCAATGCCTGGTTCTTCACTAGAGCCCCTTGGAGTGTGGTTAGACTTGAACCCAAATGGGCGGCAGGTGCTAATTCAGGATGAAGCCCTGAGCTGTGGCAGGTGACCCCCAAGAGAAAGTTAAGCTGGGCAGGAACAGAGCTAGGCACAGGCAGGGCAGATTCAGATATAGATATAGCAGGACAGACTGGAACAGGTACAGACAGAGCAGACACAATAAGGCAAATCAGATGGACAGGAGCAGATGCAGAGAGCACAGGTACTGGGATCTTGCAACTATGTAGTAGAAACTATATTGATAACTGGAGTTGCTAGGCATCTCCCCTTTGGAGAAGGTGCCTCAAAAAACTTTTTCTCAGCCACTGGCTGGGGAAATTTTCAGAAGCGCATTCTTGAACCCTTTCAGAATAACAAGAGCACGCGCACCCTAAGCACTCTCCCAGGAGACCTGCACAGGTCCTGGGAGTAGATAGATGTGAAGGGAGCATGGAAGGGTAAGTAAATTTGCCAGCATCCTTGCAGGGGGGAGGAAGGAGACAAAATCACGAGTGCAGGCGCTGTTGCTACAGGGAGGAAGAGGAATACACAAGCTAGGATGTAACCCCAAAGCTTTCGGACTGGCCAGAGCCATAAGTCAAAGTAGTAGAGCAAAGCTGAATAGTTGCTCTACATATGGAGACAAGAAAAGACGTAATAATGGGATAGACACTAGCAGAGAATAAACAGTTCGTCTTAAGTTGTAGATTACTAGACATTTCTCCAATAAAGATACTTCCCAAGACAACCTGAGAAACAATCACTGCTTTTTGTGCATTACATCCTTTTAACAATATAGAAATTATACTGCTGATATTTTGTAGCTTGCTTCCATGTGGATTCAGCAAAATGGCAGCTGGTGACCTCAATTTTTTTCAATGGTATATTCTCGAATTGTCAGATCGACTCTGCATGCGATAAAGTTCCCTCTCATACTGGGCTGACTGTTGGCTTTGATGAGGGCCCAAAAGAGTTTTACACAAGCAAATGGTCATGACATTATAGTGCGACTGCCTAACCTTGCACACACATGCGTAAAACTCTCCTGGGCCCCAAAAAAGCTGGAAGTGGTGGCCCAGCGTGAGAGACAAAGAGATTTCAGCATGAGCAAGACAGATCTAAAGATGTGGCGAGGACATCGTGGGTTACAGTAAAGAACAGATGGGCTAGAGAGGTGAATGTGAATATATTTATATATATATATATATATACAGTACAGACCAAAAGTTTGGACACACCTTCTCATTTAAAGATTTTTCTGTATTTTCATGACTATGAAAATTGTAAATCACACTGAAGGCATCGAAACTATGAATTAACACATGTGGAATTATATACTTAACAAAAAAGTGCGTGACAACTGAAATTATGTCTTATATTCTAGGTACTTCATAGTAGCCACCTTTTGCTTTGATGACTGCTTTCCACACTCTTGGCATTCTCTTGATGAGCTTCAAGAGGTAGTCACTGGAAATGGTCTTCCAACAATCTTGAAGGAGTTCCCAGAGATGCTTAGCACTTGTTGGCCCTTTTGCCTTCACTCTGCGGTCCAGCTCACCCCAAACCATCTCGATTGGGTTTAGGTCTAGTGACTGTGGAGGCCAGGTCATCTGGCATAGCACAGCATCACGCTCCTTCTTTGTCAAATAGCCCTTACACAGCCTGGAGGTGTGTTTGGGGTCATTGTCCTGTTGAAAAATAAATGATGGTCCAACTAAACGCAAACCGGATGGAATAGCATGCTGCTGCAAGATGCTGTGGCAGCCATGCTGGTTCAGTATGCCTTCAATTTTGAATAAATCCCCAACAGTGTCACCAGAAAAACACCCCCACACCATCACACCTCCTCCTCCATGCTTCACGGTGGGAACCATGCATGTAGAGTCCATCCGTTCACCTTTTCTGCGTAGCACAAAGACACGGTGGTTGGAACCAAAGATCTCAAATTTGGATTCATCACACCTAAGCACAGATTTCCACTGGTCTAATGTCCATTCCTTGTGTTCTTTAGCCCAAACAAGTCTCTTCTGCTTGTTGCCTGTCCTTAGCAGTGGTTTCCTAGCAGCTATTTTACCATGAAGGCCTGTTGCACAAAGTCTCCTCTTAACAGTTGTTGTAGAGATGTGTCTGTTGCTAGAACTCTGTGTGGCATTGACCTGGTCTCTAATCTGAGCTGCTGTAAACCTGAGGCTAGTGACTCGGATAAACTTATCCTCAGAAGCAGAGGTGACTCTTGGTCTTCCTTTCCTGGGGCGGTCCTCATGTGAGCCAGTTTCTTTATAGCGCTTGATGGTTTTTGCAACTGCACTTGGGGACACTTTCAAAGTTTTTCCAATTTTTCAGACTGATTGACCTTCATTTCTTAAAGTAATGATGGCCACTCGTTTTTCTTTACTTAGCTGCTTTTTTCTTGCCATAATACAAATTCTAACAGTCTATTCAGTAGGACTATCAGCTGTGTATCCACCAGATTCTGCACAACACAACTGATGGTCCCAACCCAATTTATAAGGCCAGAAATCCCACTTATTAAACCTGACAGAGCACACCTGTGAAATGAAAACCATTTCTGGTGACTACTTCTTGAAGCTCATCAAGAGGATGCCAATAGTGTGCAAAGCAGTCATCAAAGCAAAAGGTGGCTGCTTTGAAGAAGCTAGAATATTAGACATAATTTCAGTTGTTACACACTTTTTTGTTAAGTATATAATTCCACATGTGTTACTTCATAGTTTTGATGCCTTCAGTGTGAATTTACAATTTTCATAGTCATGAAAAAACAGAAAAATCTTTAAATGAGAAGGTGTGTCCAAACTTTTGGTCTATACTGTATATATAGACCAACGGCGTCTCCAGATGTCTGTCACATGTGCTGAGTGTAAACCTGCTGCCTGCAACATTCTTTAGCATGACATCTGCATAGGACCAGTAAACCAGTAAGGCAGACCAAGGAGAGGTTAGATGGATGTACAGAAACTAGAAACTTTTAATAGCAAGACTGTCCCCATCAGAGTACCTTTCCGGATCTCCAGTCAAGGATGGGTTCATGAACACATAGCCACAGAAGGCCCAGGAGAAGGGGGTTCAACAGCCCAGGAAGCACATAGAAGACAATCTTCTCCTTATATAGCATTCCTATATGGAGTTCTAATTCCTCGGTGACATAGACGGATTCAAACAGGAGTCTCCCATCGATGGATGACACCAACAAAGGATTCTCGAGGCGTTGAGTGGAAACTTCGTACCAATCTATCCATTCTTGCTCAATGAAATTTCCAGCCACTCAGGAATCTATGTAAGGTGTTTCAACAAACCATGAACCTCCACAAGATATTGATATGGTCAGATTCAATGGTAGAAAGGAATCACTTTCGCTTAAGGAGGCCTCCCTTACTGACCCTAAGCTTTTAAGTTTCCCGACTTCTTGGGACACATATGGATGAGAAGTTCCGTTCTACCAAAATAGTAGCACAGTTGCTTGGAGCGACTGTGTTGCTGCTATTGTTCAGCCAACTTTAGAAGGTCGAGTTCCATAAGTACAGCGGTTATAGATTGCATAAATGATGGAGTAATAGGTGGCCTTTGAAAAGACAGTCAGATAGACGAAGAGGTTTATTTTCTTGCACCAACTCTCTAGAATGAGCCTGAGTTCAATATTAATGGTCAGGGGAATTAGGTCATCCAATGTGGTAAAGATGTCTCGACCACCAAGTTCATCTTATATTCTTACATACAATCCTTCCCAGAATGCCACCACTAGCGCCTCGTTACTTCAACCTAGATCAGAAGACAGTGTGCAAAGCGGAATTGCATATTGGCATACAGTCAGACCTCCCTGACGACGGATGATGCTGCAGAGGTGACACGCCCTAGCTCATCATAGATCTTGCAGAACACCTTTTGGAAGGCATGCAGATCTGAAATCACAGGATCTCTTCTCTCCCATAGAGGATTGAGCCATGCCAGGGCCTCTCATACCAGGTGAGACTTCAGAAACATAACTTTAGCCTGATCATAACTTTAGCCTGATCTGAAGAGAACTGGTGGCACAGCAGTTCATAGTGCAGGGTGCACTTATTTAATAAACCCATGGCACTACTTGGGATCCCGTCAAAATGCGATGGTGTAGACAGACGAGGTGCAGATTCAGATGCATGAATTGCAGACTGAGTAGTCACTGCCATTGCTGCTGCAACTTGGACTGGGGCGATTGAAGTTATGGTGTCCAAATGAGTATTCGCTGTCTGCAGGTAGGACAGGATATTATCCTGCTGATCACGTTGCTGGGATATCTTTTGGAACAACTTCAAAAGTCGAGAGGTCTTGGGATCAGTGGGCTCCATGGCCTGAGCAAAATGTCACACTTGTAGATCATGGACCGGGGAGAGACTGGAGAAGCTTGACTAATCGACCACCTGAGTTTTCATTAGAGAATCTCATGGTGGGGTTAGATTTGAGCCCAGGTCGATGCCAGGTGTCATCCCAGGACATATCCTGGTACCGTGGCAGCTGACTGCAAGGGTCAGGACAGCAGCAATGGAGGGGGAGTCCAAGGCAGGATGAGATACTGATGGATTAAATATAGCCGCAGGTTCAGATGGGAAAGATACTGGAACTTGTACTGACAGCATGGGTTTTAGGCACAGGTATGGCTGGAACAGTTACAGGGTTCAGGTACCGTGGGTGCAGTTACAGGGACTGGAACCACAGGAGCGATTTTAGGATTCAGGTACCGCTGTAGCAGTTTCAAAATCACGTACCGCCAGAGCTGTTTCAGACACAGTCACTGCTGGAGCGGTTTTAGGATCACGTACCGCCGGAGAGGTTTAGATTCATGTACTGCCAGTGTGGTTTCAGGATCAGGTACCACTGGAGCGGTTTCTGGTTCACTTACCATCAGAGCTGTTTCAGGTTCAGGTACTGCTGGAGTGGTTTCAGGATCACGTACTGCCGGAGAGCTTTCAGATTCAGGTTCCGCCGGAGAAGTTTTAGGTTCAAGTACCGCCGCAGCGGTTTCAGGTTCATTTACTGCGAGAGTGATCTTGCAGGAACAATTTTGGGTTCATGTATAGTTGGATTGGTTTCAGGTTCAGGAATCGTCTCATACAAGAAGGGATTGCCTTTACCAATTCCGGATAGAACACGGACACATTTGTCCATGGATTTCATCACTAATCTCACTCCACCCAGGGGTAACACCGTTATGTGGGTGGTGGTGGATAGATTTTCCAAACAGGCTCATTTTGTACCTCTGCCCGTTTTACCATCTGCAGAAACCTTGGCCAGGTTTTTTGTGCTGCATGTGGTCCGTCTGCATGGTGTGCCTCTAAATGTGGTGTCTGACAGAGGTGTGCAGTTTGTGGCCAAGTTTTGGAGGGCTTTTTGTAAGAAGTTGGGAATCACTCTGTCTTTTTCCTCTGCCTATCATCTGGAGTCTAATGGGCAAACCGAATGCACTAACCAGTCCTTGGAGCAAATTCTAAGATGTTTGGCATCTTCTGACAGGATGACTGATGTGATGCGCTACCCGTGGCAGAGTTTGCTTTCAACGGTTGTGTGAGTCAGTCCACGGGAATGTCTCCCTTCCTGGTCAACTATGGGTTTAACTTCCATTTTTGGGTTACAGTGCAACGCTTAAAGGCCCTGTGGGTGGAGGTTCAGCGAAACATCACCAAGGCCCAGGGAAGATATAAATTTTTTGCGGACAAGAAGAGGGGGTCGGGTCCTTCATTCCTAATGGGCAAGAAGGAGTGGTTATCCACCTGCAATATTAAGCTGAAGGTCCCCTCGGCCAAACTGGGTCCTACATTCATTCTCCCACATAAAATTATTGAGGTTGTCAACCTGGTGGCCTACAGGTTAAAGCTTCCCGCCTCCTTCAAAATATTCAACGTTTTTCACAGATCCCTTTTGAAACCATTGTGAGCGGTCGAGGAGGACTCCTTGTCTGTCACTCCTCCTGTGTTGGTGGAAGGCCACTGGGAGTATGGGGTGGGGCGCATCATTGATTCTTGGTGGGTGCATTGGAATCTGCAGTATTTGATGCACTGGAAGGGGTATGGTACGGAGGATCGGTCGTGGGTCTCGGCCGGTTCAGTGCATGCCGATCCTTTCCTGTCCTCTCGGGGTTAATTTATATTGCCTCCTTTTGGTTTGGGGAGGGCTATATTTACCCTCCTTCATCTAGGGATCCTTGTCAGTGATACATTCCTGGCTGTGTGTCTGACCCCCTGGTGTGCTTGCATACTGTGTTCTGTTTGCTTCTCTGTGTATGACCCGGTCCATTTTCTCGTTCTGTGTTTTGCCTTGTGACTCTGTTATTACTGCTCTTTTCTGGCTCTGACGGTTTGGCTTGATTACTCTTACTCTGCACATGTCTACCCCGTTTGCACTGTACCGCTATCTCCAGCTTCCTGACCTTCTGCTACGTCCTGACCACTCTTTATGTCTCACCCTTCGGCATCTCTCTGACTTTCTGGCTTGACTTTGGCACGTCTGACTTCTCTCCGGCATCGCTGATCACCGCCGCTATTGGGTGTCTGACTCCTCCCCGGCTACTTTCCCAGTGGTCATGTGCTTCAGGTCCTTCGCTGCTGCAGGTAAGCTCAATGCAGTTCTCCTTACACACTCTCTGTCCTTCTGTAACACGTGCACAGACTCCTGCTGTAAGTCTGCAGCAGAGCTTTTGATAAAGGGGTGGAGTGAGGGAACATAAGCCATGCCCATCAGACCAGACCGAAAACATTAACATGCAGCAGGACAAATAAAAATGGTTTTTATGGTTGATACATGGGGAGTCAGGGGCTTTCAGAAGTAGTTGTGGATTTTTAGCTGGAAGTCCAAAAACGAGGTGACAGTTAGCTTTAAAACAAATGGGATGTCTCTTTGCCAAAGATTGCGCCACTTCCTGAAGGGACTCGGGGTCAGTTCTGCCTCTGGAGGAGTTCGGGACCAACAGGGCTTTTTTCTTAAGTCTGACCACTCTTCTCGCATGTCCTGGATTTCTTTCTGGAGTTATCTAACCCAACCTGGTTCCGATTGCGGGCGGGACGGATACCTCCCTGCTCCGGACCTTTCCTGTCGAGGCTGACAACCCCTTCTCTTGCTCGCACGCACACACTTCCACACCAATTTCCACGAAAGACATGGGCAGATCGACCCTCAAGCGTTCCCGCAAGGTCTGTTTAAAGGGAATCTGTCACCCCACTTTTGTGATATCAGTTAAAGATATCACTGAATTGTGCATCCCATAAGTAATCTATTGGTACCTATCATATCCCCTGACACCCCAGTTTTGATGTCAAAATACCTTTGTAAACTTCGTTTCTCAGTATGCAAATAAATGCTGTCCGGTCCGATGGGCGGCGTTTATTCTCATTCCCCCCCGCTCCTCGGCTTGTTGCACGTGTCTTCATCTGTGTGAATATCAAAGACGGCGTACTGTTTCCGAACTTGCGCGTTGAAAAGTGCCCTCGCGTGTGCGCAGTGTGCTTTGCCCAACAGTGGGCAAAGTAGAAAATCGGTTCTGCGCATGCGACAGTATTTCCGGCAAGGAAAGTCAGGCAAAATAGTGGCGCATGTGCAGTAATGATTTTATGCTTTGTCCACTGTTGGGCAAAGCACACTGCGCACGCGCGAGGGGCTTTTTCAAAGCGGATACCCGACGTGAACGCACTAAGAAGAAGAAAAGTAGTGCGTAGGGCAAGACAGGAGGCGGTTGGAGAATGAGAATAAACGCCACCTATCGGACCGGACCGCATGTATTTGCATACTGAGTTTACAAAGGTATTTTGACATCAAAACTGGGGTGTCAGGGGATATGATAGGTACCAATAGATTACTTATGGGACACACAATTCAGTGATATCACAAAAATGGGATGACAGATTCCCTTTAAGCAGCGCATCCCTGAGGCCTGCCACTATGTGGTCTCTCAAAATTACATCAAGAGGCCCCACACCCACAGCATCACACACAGCGATCGCGGCGTGGATCTCCTGCAGTTCATTCATATATTGGGCCACAGACTCCAGTCCCTTTGGATGTGGCAAAAAAAGCGCATCCACAATTCACTGACATTCGTGGGGTCCCCATGCGTCTCCTCCAAGATCTGCAACACCTTGGTGAAAGTGTTCCGCTCATGCAGGGGCCGGAACATGACAGCGCATCTAGCTTCCCCGTCCAGGTCATCACAGCAATCTCTGCCAGCATAGCGAGGGTCATGGGGTGCATTCTTGGCATGCCTATAACCCGCTTGGACCAGTCCCATAGCAGTGAATTGCTCCCTGTAAACTTTTGGAGATTGTTGAGCATGGCCCCGCTTGGCAAGCTGGCCCTTGGGACACCCATGGCCATTTAGTCTGTCACCTCTGTGCTTGTGGACTGCAACCTGCATCCCTGCAAGTGAAAGCAGGTTGCGGGATGCAGTGACAGACAGAAGGCAGAGCAAGGGTTAACAAATGTAACAGTTTAATCAAACAGGTTATTAACTCCTCACAGGAAAATAGATGGTTAAAGAGTATATAGCAGGAACAACAAGTACTGAACAATAGCACTCCAGTTAATTAAATTTATTAAGTCTTTTATGCTCCTCCACTGCAGATGATCTTGCAGGGGCTGTAGCACCAGCAACGGCCGAAAAGATGTCCACAGAGCTGGTCCTTTGAGCGATGATCCGTCTTCTGGTGGCAGCGGTCAGTCTCCGGTACCTTCCGCTGAACCCCTAGTCCATGAAATTGTGCGACCGAAGCTAGTCAGGCCGCAGCACTCTGGGAGTTGAACGTGGACTGGCGTCCAGCAAGTGGCAGGGAAAGCCACAAACGATTGTCCGGTACCCAGCCTCCTCTTGGTGCACGGTGCCTCTCTCTCTCTCTTGGCCTCGCTGGTGGCCACGGGAGCCAACAAATGGAGCCTGCTGCAGCGCCGGACAGAGCACGCTGCTCACTCTGCTGTGCAATGCCTGTTCACGCCAAAACTGCTGCCAGTGCGCGCATTTCCTTTATAACGCCCCTCCTACCCGGGTCATGAGGTTGGTCCGGTCCCTCATTCTTTCCCCCAAGCAACATAAGAGGCAGCCTCAACAGTTCCGGATCTGGCTCAGTACAGGCATCCGCGGCCCGGTCTTCCTCCTTACACATGGACCAAGCTTCTCAACCAATGGATCATCTGTTACCCCTGTTCCCCTTGTGGAGTCCACCAAAAAGTCTGGCATATTGTCCATATGTGGGTCATCTAAAGGGTTACCTGAAATGGCTAAGTTGGTGAGCTTTTTGCCTGTTGACATGGACTCGACCGATATACGCTGCAAATCGCAGCATGCTGCAATTTCACTCGCACGTATAATACGGCCGAGAAAGAAAACGGTGATAGGAGCTGCCCCATAGATTTACAGCGGTCGTAGTGCTATGCATTTTATGCTATGTTTTATCTCATAGCACTCGTCCATATTTCTCTGTAATGTGACTCCAGCCATAAGCAGAGTCTAGCAGGCTGAACCAGAGAAGAACTGACAGGTCTCATAAACTGTAGAACACGAGTAATGTAGTGTATGAGACCAACGATCAAAGTAAAAAATATTTATGTCTCACAGTGGAAATAAGTAAAAAAGTTAACAACTAGTAATTAAAATGTGTAAAAAAGTTAAAAAAATACACAAAAAACATCAAATCACTAAAAGTTGTTTTGCCAATACAAACCCAGCTTTTGTGCAAAAACAATCAAGAAAAAAAATAGACAAAATTGGTATCGTTGCATCAGGTACTATAAATCTGTCATGTTATTTTTTTTCCATGCGGCAATGTAAAAATAGTAAAAATAAAAAATATATTTTTGTCATAACATTAACACCCAAAGAAATTTTATAAAAAGCAATCAAAAAGTCATATGTAAAAAAAAATAATTGTAGAAATAAAAATGCCAAATTGTCCAATGAGACCTATTAAGGCTGTTTCGCCAAAGAAAAATAAAAAGTTACAGCTCGAAGAATATAGCAATGCAAAAACAAATTTATTTTTTATAAATATTGTTTATGGTGTGCAAAAGTACCAAAGCATTAAAAAATTATATAAATCTGGTATCACTATATTTGTACTGACCCAAAGAATAAATTGATGTTATGACTTTTTAATGAATGTTGAACCGTGCAAAAAATATATAAATGCAATAACTGAAATGCTGTTTTTTTTCCATTCTGCCTCTGAAAAATCTGGATTAAAAGCAGTAAAAAAAAACTGCTATGCACCAAAAGATAGTATCAAAAAAATCTTTAAATTGTCATGCAAAAAATAAGCTTTCATACATCTCTGTTATATAATAAAACATTAACTCTGTATGGTGACAAAAAATAACTATGTAGTGACCTAAAGAATCATGCCATCTTATCACTTATATTAATGGTGTAAAACCATAAAAACTATTCTTTTATTGCTGTTTGTATGTTCATTCTGACACCACTCACTATAATGGGAGAGATTGAGCCACTTTAGACCCCACTTGAACTCGTCATATGGTGCCCTATCATTTTAGGACATGGAAATTCTCGCACGTGGAGTCGCATCATTCTCCGTGCATGACATCTGATTTAATCAGTCATCATGTTTCTCTAAGGCCGGGATCACACATGCGAGAAACAGGGCCGAGTCTCGCATGTGAA